>JAJHSJ010002432.1:0-38849 GCA_021015155.1 Magnolia officinalis | reverse complement strand
GATAGGATGCAATCCGCGTCTCTTCAAAGGAAGGCCTGGGAGCCTTCCAAGAAGCATCAACTTTGATGCCGTAAGTGCTAGCACCTCATATATGAAGTATATCCGGATCTCAAGTGGACGGGGGCGGATTGGAACTGCAAGGTCAGTAGTAGCAATTCTACTGAAGTGACGTCACCAAGCTCTGTGGACCCTACCATGATGCATGTGTTGTATCCATACCGTCCAACCATTTTTAGAGATCGTTTTATGTCATTATAAAGAGAATGAGATAGATCTAAAGTTCAAGTGGACCCACCATAGAAAATAGTGGGGACAGAAACATCCACCGTTCAAAACTTCTTAGGGACCACAGTAGTTTCCGATGAAGCTGATATTTTTGTTTTCACTTCATCTATCTCTGTGTTAACTTATGAAGAGGATGGATCTCAAAATTACATCATTGTGGGCCCTATAAATGTTTCGCCAGTGGGTGTGACAGCTCCCACGGTTTTCTGTGGTGGCCACTTGAAATTTAGATCTATCATATTCTCTTTGTAATGCAGTAAAACGATCTCTACAAATGGTCGGTATGGATACAACACATGCATCATGGTGGGGTCCTCATAGCTTGGTGTCGTCACTTCAGTAGCCAATTGACGTTGCCAGTATCCAATCCACGCCCCAGGTAGACCACACCACAAAAAACATCTTGATTGAATACCCACCATTAAGAACTTCTTAAGGACCATATAGGAATGTTTATTTTCTATTCAAATGGCGGATAAGGTCACAAAGATCAGGATGAAGGGACCACACAAATATTAGCTTGATCCAGAACTTTTGCAGTCACGATAAGTTTTTAATGGTCAATAATTACCGAGATACATATGAATTTGGATATGCTTTTTTTTTTTTTTTATCATATCATAAAATGCGCTTTTAAAATGAATGGACAGTGTGTAAGTAGGGTTGTCAATGGGTTGCACTCAGGCCTGCCAAAATCAAATTTGGAATAGGCTCAGCCCAAAATAGTTCAAAGGACGAGGCCAACCCTAGGCCCAATCCATTGACAACCCTACATGGAAATAAGGAACATACATCGAAGTGGACTCCATTGTGAAGATCCACCGAAGTCATACCATATGGACTGAGTTATGGGTTGATTGGGTAGACTTCTTAAGAGTTTCAAGCTCTTTAAGTGTTGGTTATTCTGATTCAAGATGAGTGTGCGGTTGTTGGGGGTGGGGTCATGTCTACAGATTCCCCAACAATTGCTACATAAGTTAAAGAAGATGCAGTAAAAAGTCAAGTCATCATAATGAGCCACTACCCTTTTAAACTCAAATATGAGTTTAATTTTTTAAGTGGAGATATCTAATGTAGGACATGTTAGAAAAATCATATAATCGGCCATTGTAACGCCCTGAAAATCGAGGGTCGAGCAGGAGCCCTACTCCCGAGTTCCAATACATCACTTATGCAATATAGATAATAATGATTAAATGTTGTTCGTATTAGTGCATTAAACATAAGCGTGATTATACCAAAACAGCATATCATACTCCAGAGACAATTGAATTACGCAAGCGGAAGACTGTGATAAGTATATAAAACATATAAGTGATCGTAAGTCTCCTGAGTATGATCATGTTACCAGGTTAATTAATTACATGTGAAGTCTCTAAAATATACAAAACGTGTAATGTCATCTAGTCATCATCCTAGTAATCCCCGTCGATCAGAACATGGCCTATATAAACCCGCCTGATAGCTGCATATAGGAGAACTCCCCATCATCATCATAAAAGTCCGGCTCCGCTACGTAAGCATCGCCATCATCTTCAACTACAACAGGGTCTGGTTGATGTTTAAAGCACCGTCCCAGAACGTGGAAGTGAGCAATCAACTCAGTAGAGCTATAAAGCAAAGGTTAACATGTTATCAATTCAGTCAAGCAGTAATGATAAAGCAGTACAACACTCATGTCCTAAATACTCTTGTTAATGCAAAGATGATATGCGATAATGATGTATGCCCTCGCCTGCACTCCCTCTGCGACATCATCTCACGATCGCGGCATCCAACACTCCCGTTGTGCTCAACTCTAACGCCAAAGGCACATGCATGCGGCATTCTGCATGTGATTAGCCAAGTTCTTAATTAGGCATATTCATACAGCAGGATTGGGGAAGCTAGGGGGTACCTCCCTTATATCATTCTCAAACAATGATCCATCTAGGGTCGTCAATCCTAGCTAATCTCATACGATAGCAGTTCTAGGTCACTACGGAGAGGCTCGTCACCATCAGCGCAAGCCTAGCTTATACTCGAAGCAACTACGAAAAGGCTCGTTGTCTTAGCGTAGTCCTAGTGTATACTCGAGGTCACTACGGGCTCGTCACCTGATCATAGGCCGATAGCTCGAATACAGTATCATATACCACCGTATTCGGCTCACGAGTTTATTTTCTCACTGGACACTACGGGGAGGCTCGTCGCCCTAGCGTAAGCCGACAGCTCGAACACGGTGTCCCATACCACCATGTCCGGCTCATGAGTCTTAGTAGATCGAGGTACCAAGGTTAAACGGGCATTCCACTGGTAAGTTTGGTACCTTAGATTCAAGCAGTAGCGTCCATACATGGTGAACATACATTGGGCCAATCGGGTTACTTGACAAGCTCGACTAGTATGAGCGTACGTTGACTTAATCGACATGGAGTGCATAAGCATCCCATGTGGCCTAACCACTGTCGTCAAACGACGTACGACTCGGATTCATCAAATGCATCCATCGTGGCTAAAACAGTTCAGCCACCAATCGTAATCCATTACTGATTGCCTGGACTACAATGTAGCCCCAAGTGCACTCCAGAACAATAGCATTCACATGTAATAGCTAAGACAGCATGTAACAACCCATTTAAATGTAAATCTCGTATCAGCATTGTCACGAACACATAGAGTACATGTTAACATACATAAGCATTTTATTCCTAAATCGCATAGTAGTAGGTTAGATTACATGAAGGAAACTGTAACCCTAGATAAGGGGATTAAGAATCCTATCTCAACACCCTCATCAATACATTACATCAAACATTTTCTCCATCAAGCATTTTATCAAACACTTGGAATGGCCATATTACATACATGTCAAGTTAGTTACTTAAAATAGGTATTATAGCAAATCCTTTCAACGGTAGTTTGTCACACGTACAACAATTATGCATACCCAAACAACAATCATGGCAAACACAAATCATAATTCCATATTCATTCATACATTTAAACAAACACTTGGAATACATTAAAATCAACATAGTATACATATATATGAGATATACAGAAAATATTGTATCTAGGCATATGTGATAGCAATCAAGTTAAACATAAATCATTGCTGACATTGAAAGCCTTGAAAACCATAAGCTAAACGTTTATATTCCGCAACTTTCGCCGGGTAAACTCATAACGAACTCAGTTTATATACTAAGTCTTTGTTAACGGCCACAACGACAACCTATAGCATAAAATGTTAGCTATATTTATCACTGACTCTCATTTAAATCCCAACCAGGTTAGGGTTAGGATTTCTTACCCAATAACGGAATTGAAATCGCTAGGATAGCGATTCAGAAAGGCTGATTCAGCCCGTGGAGTAATGAGATTGAATCCCAGGAACAAACCCTCACTCTCTCTCTCTCTCTTCTCCTAACTTTTTTCTTCTATTTTCTCTCTCTTCTCTCTTATAGGGTTTGGAATTCGTATGGTAAGGGAGAGAGAGGGTTTAAGGCCCTTATATAGGCCCAGGACTGATGAGAATGGCCCCAAGGCCATGGTATACTTAGGTTATAGTCAAACGTGGCTATTTCGATCCAACGGAGCACATCTGGAGGCCCCTTTTCTGCGTACGGTTAGGAAAAAAGTTCCCTGACATCGGATCTATGTCAAGTTAAGTTTTCAGTCCGATCGGATTTGTGGATCGACCGTGGCAGACTAGTTTCAGTTCAACGGTCGTCGTCACTCGATCAGGGCCACAAGTACACTGACCTGTGTAGGAAAATTTTCCTGATCCGAGGGTGTAATTGGGTCAGATTCTGACGGTCTGAATCCTTAAATTTGGCCTACAAGCAAACGGCCAAATCACTTAAATCTGAGTTCATTTTCTGAAGATATTCGCGTTTCTCACACACTTCGCTCTGGGCTCAAGTTGTGCGTTTCGGGATATTATTTGGGCTTGATTTTCGAGATGGTAGTTAAGCCCAATAGGCGGTCATTAGTGTATAGATTCGCGGTAATCGGACTTTCAACGCGCGGTCCAGGTCCGAAACACAGTTTCAAGCTGCTCCCGAGAGCAACTGGGTTTTGAAATTGATCCTACGTTTTTAGGTAATGTAGCGTTAGCGATTCTACTGGTTTTGGGTCTTTCAGTTATATTTTAAAGTGGTTAGAACAAATTTCATGGATAATCTAGTTTAACACTTAATTCATTCTCGCCTAATTTCTAAAGGTTTGGTCTTGAGTGATTTCTGCCTGAGGTGGTACTCAGGTCTTTGTACGGATTTTTACGAGACATTAAAGCCATGATCCAGAAAAATCACACTACATGGCTCGAAATGGAGCAAAATTTTTGACATTATGCATGTTATTACTTTGACGACTATAATTTTGCAATCATCTATTAAAATCGCTTACGTAATAAATCGTTGGAAAGTTATCGATAAGTTTTACATTTATGGCCAATGCCAAAGATAATTAGCCTTTGAAGAGTTTTCCAAAATAATATATTTGTTGAGAGTTAATTTTGAGTTTAAAGTTAAAATTTACTAGTTTTTAATAAGTTATGTATTTTACTATTTTTAGTATTTTGGGGTTTTAAGAAATTTAATTAAGCTTAAAGTATTGACTTGATTCAAAAGAGTTTGAATCAATTTAGAAATCATTTGTTATTTTAGTAAGTTTATCATTCTAGAAAATTTTATTATTTCAATAAATTTATAAATTTAGAACTATATAACTATATTAATTACATTGTAAAGATAGAGTTAAATTATTATTCTCAAGAATATTCTCTTTTAAAGATTTATTTAAATTGTGGATCAAGGTTCATATAAAGTTTTTTTTTTTTTTTTTAATGGTGATATCTTATCCCTTTCCACCATGCCCTTGTTATGCCATAGTAACATCTAACTCAGACGAGTTATCATACTTCTTGGCTCAAACTTGAATTTGGCGTGAAAATATATCAATGAAGCCGGAGACAACATAATAAGGCTAGGGTGAGCGGAGGAAAATGACATAAGTGACCAAATGTGTGTAAGCCTAGTTAAACATGAGTATTCTAGGTGGGTCACTCACCTTCAAAAGATGTTGGTCCTATGGACTATTAATGGATTCATCTCTGAGCATATTAGAAGCTACCTGAGTTCTCTGGTGTGGGGAAACGCTTAGCCAAAATTCGTATAAGTTAAGTGCCTATCATACAACACAACTATAGCCCTATTTTTAGTCAAATATCATGTTAGAACTGCGCTAAAAAATAAGTAGATCCAAAACTCAAGTTGACCACATGAAAGGAAATAGTGATAATTGAATATCCATCATGAAAACATTCACGGGTCATAGAAATTTTGAGTCAGGCTAATATTTTTGTAACATCCTGGATTTTCACTGTTTTGAAATTCCAAAAAAAAAATCCTTAAAATTTTTTTATTAATTAACTTATAATATCACTTAATGACCATTAGCACTAAATGTTAGTTATATGCGGGCGAAACTAGTAAAGAACTGCACAAGTCCGATTAATCAGCCGTAGGAAGCCAGCGAATCCACCCGATCATTTGAACATCAAGTTTAGCCCAATGATTTACTCACAGAGAGCCCAAATGAGCCCAAATCTAACCGACCCATTGCTAATAAATCAAGACAATCATAACTAAATTAAAGATCCAACCGAAGCCGAGTCCGACAAGGCCCGGATATTGGCTAATAGACCAAATGAACTCCGTTACTCTTTTAGCCTAAAACCAACGACTTAGAGTAATCATGACCAAATCTCCACTTTCACTAGTTATAAATAGGCCACACTATGAACATAGTTAATTCAAACCCTAATCAGTGCCCACGAAAAATCTCAATACCTAATTCATTCCAGAAATGCCCCGATTCTTCAAACAAGCTCTAGACTGCTCGTTGGTGGGTCACTAGTTCCAAAACTATAGAATAATGTCCATCTTACTAGGATTGACGCCCATCGCGGGAGTCGGACCAGGGTACTATCCAAAACCGCTCAACTTGAGCCAAAGGACGAGTGCATGAGAAGTGCAAATACCCTAAAGAAAGGAGTTGGAACTTAAGTGAATGGAGTCGTCCACTCTTATGCAAAGTTGAGCATTTTAGACCGTCAATTTGTGACCAAACTTCACTCGTGGAGTAAGGATATTTTCCTTCTCATATTCGTATAGTCGCGACCCCGATCGACTATCAGTGACCATTGAACAGACTTTTAATCATATCTATCGATCGGCGGGTCCAAATGGCGGACCGATTGTGTCTGTGCGTAGATCATCACTAGGGCCAACTATCCAACGGTGGGTGTCGACTCCTACACACCATAATAGGCCCTGAGGCTAGGAAAAACCCTCCTATAGGGTTAGTATAGTAAAAAACTCAACACTTGGGGCCATTGACACCAAATCTGGCATTATAAAAGGGCCTCATTTGGGGCACCCCTCTCCCCATACGAATTCGTCCTAGAGAAAGGAAAGAGAGAAGAGAGAAAAGGGAAAAAGAAGAAAGGAAGAAGAGAGGAAGGGAGAGTGAAGGAGGGCAAAGGTGGACCTTAGATTGAGGTGGGGCCCAAGGAAATAAAATCTTGTGACTCCCTACCTCTCCACCAAGGAGAAGCCTCCACCACGACCGCCCATTCGTTCCGTTGATCGTTTAGGTAAATCCATCATCCCTTTTTCTTGAAACCCTTATGTTGAGAAGTGATTGGCATGGATTTCTAACATGTAAGTGCTTGCTTTAGGGATTTCGGCCGGTCGACCCCAAAATCCACATTCCTAAGTCGTCTTCCAAGCCTTCAACGATCCGAAGGTGCGAACTATTATCCTTAGGTGGCGTAACACCAATTACACTATGAGTCTAATGATTTTTATTGCTTGGATGATGTATTTGGAGAATCTAGAGAAAACCTAGGATTTGGATGTTTGTTTGGGATTGTATGGGATTGTATGTTTTGTTTAGCACTCATATGATGTTGTTCGTGCTTCTCACATGATTGGTTATAATGGATGATTACATGTTCATGTTTGGTATGATTTTCTCATATAGTGTCTCTTTATAACATGTATGATTCATTAACTCTTGTGTATTTTGGTTCTACGAGATGTAGGAAGTGCTTAGCTTCCTCACTAACCCACACAACACATATGCACCTTTGTTCATGATAATATTAACTTTGCTTGATAGGAGAATTTGAATCGTATGTTGAGAAGTATGAAAATATGGTATGTTATGCTAGTTGATACATGAATAGTTGGTATGCTAGGGATCACCATCAAAACCCTTAGGTTGGTCAGGAACACGAGGAGAGCTAAGGTGGTCCCGTTGGTAAGACTACCCTGAGGCTAAACCCATGGGTTTGGGCGAGTGCGGGTGGGCGACAGTAGTTAGAATATATGTGTAACGTCCCAGAAAAATTCGTACAAAGACCCGAGTACCACCTCAGGAAGAAATCACTCAGGACCAAATCCTTTAGAATTAGATGAAAATAACTAAGTGTTAAACTAGATTAGCTATGAAATTAGCTTGAACCACTTCAAATACGAATTGTAAGACCCAAAACTTGTAGAATCATTAACACTAAAATACCCTGAAACCTAGGATTCATCTCAAAACCCAGTTGCTCTCGGGAGCACCTGATTGAAACTTCGTATCGAACTTGGGCTGCGCGTCGAAAGTCCAATTACCGCGAAACTAAACGATTATGACCACCTTACTAGGCTTGAAAACCATCTTGGAAATCAAATCCGGATAGTACCCAGAAGCGCACAACTTGAGCCCGGAGCGAAGTGTGTGAGAAACGCGAATATCTTTAGAAATTGAACTCAGATTTAAGTGATTTTGGTCGTTCGCTTGCGGGCCAAATCTAAGCTTTCAAACCCTCAGAATCTGACCCAATTACACCCTCGGATCAGGAAAAAATTTTAACACATGTTAGTGTACTTGTGGCCCTGATCGAGTGTCGATGACCGTTGAACTGAAACTGGTCTGCCACGGTCGATCCACAAATCCGATCGAACCAAAAACTTAACTTGACCTAGATCCAATGTCATGGAGCTTAAGTCCGACTGTACGCAGAAAGAGGGCCTCCAGAAGTACTCTGTTGGATCGAAACAGCCCCTATTTGGCTATAACCTATGTATACCATGGCCCTGGGGTCATTCCCATCAGTTCTGCGCCTATATAAGGGCCTTAAACCCTCTCTCTCTCATTCCATACAAATTTGGAAAACCTAGGAGAGAGAAAAGAGCAAAGAGAGAAGGAAAGAGAGAGAAAGTGAGAGAGAAAGTGGGAGAGAGTTCCTGGGATTCAATCTCATCGCTCCACGTGCTTAACTACTGCTTCTGTATTGCTAGTCCGGCGATTCTGACTCTGTATTTGGGTAAGAAATCCTAACCCTAACCTATTTTAGATATTTAAATAGAACAGATGGTGGAATAGCTAACCTATTCCCTGTTATAGGTTGTTGTGGTGCCGTAGACAAAGATTTAGTGTTTAAAATGAGTCTGTTATGAGTCTACTGGCGAAAGGTGCGGATTATAAACGTTTAAGTTATGGTTTTCATGGATTTCAATGCCGGTTAATGATTTATAACTGATGTGGATACAATTTCACATGCTAAATGCGATGCATGTTTCACTTTACAGATATATATGAACTATGTTGAATATAGTGTATTCCATGTGTTTGTTGATATGACCGAATGAGTACGGAATTTAGATTCGTGCTTGCCATGATTATTCGTCGTGAATATATGGCCGTTATGCGTGTGACAACTCCTTGGTGAAAGGATTTGTCCTAATTCCTATTATCGCCAACATACGTTATGTATGTTTTAGTGTATAGTCTAAGTGTTTATAAAAATGTCTGAATGAATATGGAATTTGGATCCGTACTTGCCATGATTATTAACTATGAATATTTGCTTGTTGTGTATGTGGCAACTCCTTTGTAAAAGGGCTTGTCAGGATATATGTTGTAACTAGTCTAATACATGTATGATGAAATGTGTAGTCTAAGTGTTTGATAAAATGCCCGAATGAGAAATGCTTGTTTAAATGTATGTAATAAGGGTGTTGAGATGAGATTCTCAATTCCCTTATCTATGGTTACAGTTTCCTTTATGTGATCTATCTTACTACTCTGCGATTTATGGATGAAAGGCCTATGTGTGGTTACATGTGTAACATGTATATGTTAAAATGCTCAAATGAAATTTATATTTAGATTTGGTTGTCACATGCTGTCATTGATTTTCACTTGTGAATGCTATCGTTTGAAGTGTGATTGGGACTACTACGTAGTCCAGGCAATCGGTAACAATTCCTAGTTAAGTGGCTGAACTAGTCTCACCACATTGGTCACGTTCGATGAATTTGAAGCATACGACGACCGTCGACAGTGGTACCTTATCGGCTAATTCAGTGTACGCTCGTACCAGTCGAACTTGTCTAATAAACCGATTGGCCTATTGCGTATTTATCATATATGGACACTACTGCTTGAACCAAAGGTACCCCTTACCAATGTAAAGACCCGTTTCAACCATGGTATCACGATCCGCTAAGACTCATGAGTCGGGCATGGTGGTATGGGACACCGTGGTTGAGCTGTCGGCCTACGCTGGGGCGACGAGCCTCCCCGTAGTGACCAGTGAGCAACCCAGACTCGTGAGCCGAATAAGGTGGTATGGGACACCGTAATCGAACTATCGGCCTCTATTGGCACAGCCTGGCTGTGGTCCCCAGTCGGGTCGGTGACTAGCCTTCGAAAATAGACTGTCAGTTAGTAGGACATTGGTAGAGTGACCTCGAGTATAAAATAGGCCTACCCCGGTGCAGCCTGGTTGTGGTCCCTAGTCGGGTTGGTAACGAGCCTTGGAAAATAGACTGTCAGTTGGTAGGACATTGGTGGTAGTGACCTGAACTTGCCTATCGTATGTGATTAACTAGGATTGACGACCCTGGATGGATCATTTTTGGGTTAATGATATAAATGGTGATACCTGAGCTTCCCAATCCTGCTGTATGAAAAAGACTAATAAGAACTTGGTAAGCACGCTCAAGCACCGCATTGCATGTGCCATTTGGCGTTAGGTAGAGCACTGAGGAAGTGACTGACATGCGCAACCGTGAGATGAAGATCGCAGTGGGAGTGCAGGCGAGGGCGTGCATCATTTATACACACCATTTTTTTTGCATTAATCAGAGTAATTAGGGATGTGTGATTGTATTATTTTATCATTACTGCTTGACTAAATTGATAACATGTTAACATTTGCTTTATAGTTCCACTGAGTTGATCACTCACTCCCACGTTACGGGACAGTATTGTACACACCAACCAGACCTTGTCTTAGTTGCAGGTGGTGGTGATGCCTACGAGGCGGAGCCGGACTTCGAGGATGAGAAGGAGGCATTCTCCTTCATTAATTTTCAGACGGGTTCATATGAGTCGTGTTCTGATCGACGGGGTTACAGGGATGTTGATTAGACGTCATTACACTTGTTATTTTACACTTTTGAAACACCCATGTATATTCTTTTTGTTCATTTTTGGAGTATATATGTATATATTTAACCTGGTAACATGTTCACACTCTGGAGACTTACAACAGTTTATATATTTTAAATATTTAACACAGTCTTCCGCTTGCTTATTTAACTACCTCTGGAGTATGATATGTTGTTTTGGTATAATCTCACCCATGTTTACTGCACTAATATGGACAACATTCAATCATCATCATCTATGTTGCATCATTGATGCGTTGGAACTCGGGAGTGGAGCTTATGCTCGACCCCCGATTTTCAGGGCGTTACAACATGGGTCACCCGTACCCTATGTCATTTATCGCGTGCTTGCCTGAACTTGTGCAGTATAGCCTATTTACTAACCAATCTTGTCTGTTAACCTTGATTGCTCACATATGTATGGAACCTAACACACCTTATAACCGTTGCAGCCCATCGATAACTAAATTGAAAATTACCCACCACCTCGTGAGCCAGGCATGGTGGAATGAGACATTGTGTCTGAGCTGTCGGCCTACGCTGGGGTGACGAGCCTCCCCGTAGTAACCGCGAGTGATCCCTTCTTCCCGGCACTCCCCATGTGCTTGAAGTCGGGGATGGGGAACCCGACGGGATCAAGGATCGCGGGGTCTTGGTCTCACACATTGGGGGTCTTGGCCTCGCAACCAGTTGAGGGCATTGATATGTGAGGTGTATCAGATTCCCCAATATACTGGATGAATGGACTTAACTAAGAACTCGGTCAACACGATCACATTGCATTGCACTAGTTAGGGTGGCGACTCGGCAATCAAGGTCGCTCTGAGGGAGTGTTGGTCATACGTGATCGTTAGATGGAGTCGCCCAAGGGAGTGTTGTGGCGAGGGCATGCATCATATCATCCGTCATACATGCGCATTAATAAGATTAGTTAGGTATTTGTGAATGATTGTTTTTCATTAAGTTCATAATATAATTAATGTTGTTACAATTTATGACTAATAACACCCACTGAGTTGATCACTTACTCCCACTCTGGGACGGTATTTTAAAACACCAACCAGACTCTTCGTAGTAGTTGCAAGAGATGTAACGCCCTGAAAATTGGGAGTCGTGCATAAGCTAGAACTCCCGAGTTCCAGGACATCACTTATATCCAATTTTTATTAGTTTGTGTTTTAATTGCGCAGTGTGGAATCGCTTGGAACATGAAGTACAATCACAACTAGTCTACTGAGATGAATGAGTCTAAATTTATACAAGTCCAAATTAAGATAAATAGGTCGCACAAGGCGTTGCCCAACAAAATCACAAAAATATATCCAAAAGGAATGATGAGCTGAGTCCAACACTCAGCGATCCAAGTCCATTTGCGAACTTTGCGAACTCTGCGGCAAACCAGCCATCAACTGGAGATAGGACAACTCGTTCTCCTCATCCAAGCTCGCGCCGCAAGGCTCCTTGTACTCGGCGTCACCTGTAACTACTGAAGAGTCTGGTTGGTGTTTTAAAACACCGTCCTAGAGTGAGAGTGAGTGATCAACTCAGTGGGTGCTATTAGTCTTAAGTTACAATAGACATCAATTATACTATGAATTTAATGAAAAGCAGTCATTCATAAACACCTATCTAATCTTATTAATGTATATGTATGATGCATGATATGATGCATGCCCTCGTCACAACTCTCCCTCAAGCAACTTTGTCTAACGATCGCGTATGTCAACACTCCCTCAGAGCGACCTCGACTTCCGAGTCGCCACCCTAACTAATGCAATGTAGTGATAATATAACTGAGTCTTAGTTAAGTCCATTCATCAGCAGGTTGGGGAATCTGATACACCTCATGTATCAAATGCCCTGAACTAGTTGCGAGGCTAAGGCCCCCCAACGTGTGAGGCCAAGACCCCGCGGTCCTTGATCCCGTCGGGTCCCCATCCCGACTTCAAGCACATGGGGGAGTGCCGAGAGAAGGGATCGCTCGCGGTCACTACGGGGAGGCGCGGACACCCCAGCGTAGGCCGACAGCTCGGACACAGTGTCATTCCACCATGCCCGGCTCACGAGGCAGTGGACCCATTTCAATCTGATTATCGATGAGCTACAACGGTTGCAGGGTGTTGTTCAGGTTCCATACATATGTCAGCAAACAAGGTTAACAATCATGATTGGCCAGAAAGTAAGCTAGACCGCAAGAGTTCAAGCAAGTACGTGGCGGAGCGGCATCGGGTGCAAGCAACCCATGTAGTCTAACTACCATCGCCCACACGTACTCGTCCAAATCCATGGGTTTAGCCTCAAGGCGGTCCTACCAACGGAACCACCTTCTCTCTCCTCATGTTCCTAACCAACCCAAGGGTATGAATAGTGAATCATAGCATGCCAACTATTAATGCATCATCCAGCATAAACAACATCATGTTCTCAACATACAATTTAGGTTCTCATAGCAAACAAGGCTAACAATATCATGAAATAAAGTGCATGTGAATTATGTGTGTGGGTGAGGAAGTTAAGCACTTCCTACATCCCTTAGAACCAAAATGCACAAGAATCAATAAATCATACACACTATAAGGCACATCATATGAGAGATCAAGCAAAGCAAAAACATGTGATCATCCATGGTAGCCTAATCATGTGAGAAACACGAACAATATCATATGAGAACTAAACAAACAAACAAACAATCCCATACAATCCTCAAGCAAACATCCAAATCCTAGAGTTTCTCTAGATTATTTAAATATAGCATCCAAACAATCAAAATCATTAGATTCATAATAAAATTGGTGCTAGGCCATCTAAGGATAATAGTCCGCACCTTCGGGTCATTGAAGGCTTGAAAAATGACCTAGGAGGGTAGATTTTGGGGTTGAACGACCGGAATCCCTAGAGCAAACATTTGCATGTTAGAATCCCATGCAATTCCCTTCTCAACACAAGGCTTTCAAGAAAAAGAGGTAAGGGATTTATCTAGACAACCAACGGAAGCGGCTCTTGCGGTTGAGGTGGAGAGTTTCCTTTGAGAATGGGTAGAGAGTTGCAAGGTTGAGCTTCCTTGGGACCCACCCCTACCACACACTCCTTTCCTTTCTTCTTCCTCTCTCTTTCTCCTCCTTTCTCCTCTTTCTCTTCTCTCTTTCCCCCTTTTCTCTTAGGGTAAAATCGTATGGTGAGAGGGGTGCCCAAATGAAACCCTTATATAGGGCCAGTTTTGGTGTAAATGGCCCTAAGGGCTAGGTTTTTACTATACTAGACCTATGGGAGGGTCTTTCTAAGCTCTAGGGCCCACTATGGGGTGTACAAGTCGATACACACAGTAAGATAGTTAGCCCCAATGATGATCTACATTTGGATACGATCGGCCCGCCATTTGGATGCGCCGATCGATAGATATGATTAGAAGTCTATTCAACGGTCACCGATAGTCGATCAGGGCCGCGGCTTTACGGATATGAGCAGGAAAATATCCTCACTCCATGTGTGAAGTATGGTCGCAAACCGACGGTCCGAAATCCTCAACTTTGCATAAGAGTGGACGACTCAATTCACTTAAGTTCCAACTCCTTGCTTTATGCTATTTGCGTTTCTCATGCACTCGTCCTTTGGCTCAAGTTGAGCAGTTCTAGGCAGTACCCAGGTCCAACTCCTGCGATGGACGTCAAGCCCAAGAGGACGGACATTACTCTATAATTTTGGAATTAGTGGCCCACTAACGAGCGGTCTAGAGCTTGTCTGGAAAATCGGGGCATTTATGGAATGAATTTGGTAGTGAGATTTCTCGTGGGGCAATGATTAGGGTTTGGATTAACTATGTTCATAGTGTGGCCTATTTATAATTCGTGAAAGTGGAGATTTGGTCATGCTTACTCTAACCGTCGGTTTTAGGCTAAAAGAGTAACGGGATTGTTCTGGTGGCCCCCTGGCCCTGAAATTTATAGGGTAGGTGTTCCATGGCCCGATGAAGGGTCATGCAAAGTTTGGGACAAATGGATGAACGATTATGGGATTTGATCAAACGGTTCTGATTGTTAAATGGCCCGGTGGGGTCCATTCCGGTGATTGAAAAATCTCTGGTGGCCCTCTGGCCATGAAACTTATAGGGTAGGCGCTCCATGGCCCGATGAAGGGTCACGCAAAATTTGGGGCTGATCGGATATAGGGTTTGGTCACACGAGCCTGATTTGGGATCAACGGTCACCATGCCACGATCGGGTCCCAGATTTCGTAGACGAGCGTAGGAAAATACATTAGACCCTCACCGTAAACTTAAAAGAGATCCAACGGCTGAAAAGCCCAGAGTCTCAGTTCTATTTACAAGTGCCAGATTTCAATGCTGGCATTGGCGGGGCGATTTGGCAAGTGCCAGATTCCACTTATAGGTGCCCACTGGTTTCGCGGCCCACGATGGACCACAAGCCCAGTAAGCCTAACGGGTCCCCCAAGTTTTAAATTTTTCTGACCTTTCTCGGTCGCTGTATGGCCCGCACGGGCCGTCGCCGAGTACAAACCGATCATCCGACTTGATGGCCTGCACACGGTCTGATTGTGACCAGACTGGACCACTCGTGTATAAGCTAACGTTAAAGGCTAATGGTTAGTAAGTGGTAATATGAGTTAATTAAAAAAAAATTCAAGGATTTTTGGAAATCCAAGACAGTGAAAATCTAGGATGTTACAGGAGACGAGGAATACGAGGAGCCCGGTAGCACGAGCTTAGACAAGGAGGACGAGTTGTCCTACTTTCAGTTGATGGGCGGCTCTCCATCAGCTTGACGGGCAGGATTTGGATCACTGAGTTGTGGACTCAGTTTTATTCTTTTTGGACATATCATTCTTTTGTGATTTTGTTGGGCGACGCCTTGTGCCACCCATTTATGTTCTTTTGGACCTGTATATACTTGATCTCTTCTATTTCAGTAGATTAGTTGTGATTATACTTCATGTTCCAAATAGTTCCACGCTGCGCATTTAAATTTGATTAAACGCAAACTAATAAAAATCGGATATAAGTGATGTCCTGGAACTTAGGAGTCGAGCGTATGCACGACCCACAATTTTCAGGGCGTTACAATTTTTCTTTTTTCAATTCATCTTAATACAATTAGGGGTGTACACGAACCGAGCTAGCTCGGTTAGCTCGCTCGACTCGACTCGAAAAAGCTCGATTTGACTCGGTTCGAAGCTGAGTTCGAGACGAGTCGAGCTAATTTTTTTAGCTCGAAAGTGAGTTCGAGCTAGCCGCAGCTCGACTCAACTCGGATTGAATCCAGCTCGAATCCGACTTGAATAAAACTCGGATCGAACAAATTCGGTGACTCAATTACTTTGCTATTGATGTTGCTCACCAAGTGTTTGATGAAATGACTCAACGAAGTATGGCTGGTGGCAAGGAAGGTATGTACATGAAACAAATATCCTTTTTTCTTGGTTTTTATGTTGCTTAGAAAGTGTTTGATAAAATACCTGTAAAACCATTACTTTTGTCTTACATACAGTGAGATTTTGAAGTTGCAGTTCGGGTGTTTGTGAAAATGCCTCAACGGCGAACTCGGCTCAATCTTGACTCGAACTCGGCCCGAGTTGGTCCGAGCTACTGACTAAACCGAGCCGAGTTGGCCAGTCAAGCTTGAGGATCGAGCCAAGACGAGTTCGAGCTGAGGTCAGCTAGTGGCCAAGCTGAGTCGAGATGAAGCCAGATCGGTTCTACTCGATGTACACCCCTAAATACAATTGACCTTATAAATGGTATAGATGGCATATAAACATCACGGTGGACACAAGGAGATTTTAATGGTAGGTATTTCTCATCCCACTTTTTCCTAGCTTGAGGACACTCGAGTTTTGGATGTCTTATTTTTTGGCCTGTGTCCGAACATGATCTAGCATAACAGATGTACAATGGATTTCTCTCTAAACCTCCTAGTGGGCCCCACCTATCTTCCTGTCACAAAAAATGCCAACCATAGGCTAAGGCAGACAATCCACATTTCTAGCCGTAGATAAATGGAGATGGGAATATCCCTTTTGCGGATTCCAGCTTAATATAGCTTGGGCGGCTCAAGGAGCAGCACAAAGGGAATGCATGAGGTCCCCAATCTCCATGTATTCATGAGGTCAGGGCCGTCAGGCCATTGCAGAAATTCTCTACTGTGAAAGAGACTTTTACGAGCTGGGCTTTTTCTAGTACTTTCAGGGACTGGGCCCAGCCCATCTCTGCCTGCGTGTATGAGTTTTATATACTCTGGCGGAGTATGATATATGCAAAAATCCCGATGGTCGTTGCTGCATTCAAAACCACCCAAATTTCAACAGTCCCACGAATCCACGATAGTTCGTAACTACTTTAAGTTGTGGTGTCTCCTTCACCGTACGCGCGGCATACACGTGCATCAATCTAAGCCGTCAAAAATTCAAAGGTTCCATGACAGATTGGATGGTAATCTGTAGCCCAGACAGAAACTGGACAAAAGCTTGCCGTCTCTCCGTAATTCATGTGGTCGGATGCTGAATCTATCTGAACCGTCCATATATGAATACTTATCATGGATGGCCAATATTTAAAAATCGCACACGTTAGACAGCTTTTTGCGTCATTTTTCTATTCACTCCCACACACTGAATTTGAACCCTTAATTTTATTTGGGAAGGCCAATGTTAGACGGCTACGATTATGTGATGGACCACATTGTGGGAAATTTGATGGATGGTCCGGATTAATACATCACAGCATATATCCACCATGACAAGTGTGATGTATCAAACACATTAGTGCCACGTGTATGGTGCACTGTATTGCATTTTTTTAAAAGGTGGGGACTGTGTCTTGGAGTCATGTTTCAATGATCCAAACCGTTGATAAGATTGGCATCACTTTGTATGAGATTACCCACAAAAAACAACTCCCAGATGAGAATCTCAACCGTTTGATCAGTTTAACTTTTTTTAACCCTTGGACTGTCTCCTTTAACGGTTGCTTTTATGCTCCAGTCTTCCAATCTTAATCGCTTATTTTCAACGAGGCCTACCATGCAAGCAGTTGGAACACTGAAACATGGCCCCAGATCCAACGGCTGCGATTTTGGGGTGAAAATAGCAACATGTGTGTGGATAACATTGATGTCAGGGCTTAAACAACCATTGATGGGCCATATCATAGAAAACAACCATAAAAAATTCAAGTGGTGGGTCCATCATCGCGGTGGACATACATCTTGAACGGGTGCGTTTGGGTTGTATACAATACCACGTGGGTCCTCCACTCGAAATCGAGAGTTTTTGGGCAGTTAGGTACTGTTTTTCTATGGGGTGGCCCACATAGTTAATGGATTGGGCTGATTTTTAAGATGGATGCATATGATGGTGGGAAGAATCTGTTGGACGGGTTGGATGTCATCTACTCTCCGCGTGGGTTTTATATGAGCCCGGTGGGCGTGCCAAAATCAAGTGCGATGGATACCATGCATCGTACAAGTTGCATACGTGCATGCAAGAATTCAAATGAAACACGTTGCATACGTTGCAATTTAGACGAGTCGTGATCTAAAAGATCATGCTTATCTATTATCTGACCATGGACGTTTATTTGACGGTCAAAACAAAACTGAAAGAAATCAAACGGTTCCATTTCAACGAACGTGATCTCCCGAATCTGAGGTTGGAATTTCTCAACCCATCTGATTTTGGACTTGCAACTTAGCCACAGCAGCGGTCCCACAACTTTCACGGTTAAACTGGGAGCGGATTAGGTGAGACCCGGATCCACCGAGGTCGGTTGGACCCGAAACGGATTGGCTACTCCCCTGCCACTAGTAGTCGGTGCTATGTGCGCCCCAACATGATGTATGTGTTTCATCCATGCTGCTCATCCATTTTTACAGATTATTTTTACAGACCTATATGAAAAGAAAAAACAAAGATCAGCTTCATCCAAAACTTTTATTTCCCTCAAAAGGTTTTTATTGGTCGACGTTCATTTAACACTGTTTCCTGTAATGTGGTCCAATTGAAATTGAGATATATCTCAATTTTGGTATCATAGCCTAAAATGATCTATAAAAATAAATGTACGGCATGGATGAAACACATAAATCATGGTGGGGCCCACAGAGCACCGACCACCAGTCATTGGCAGGTGGCAAGGAGAGTGACCAATCCGTTACCGTTGGACCCTTGACCGTGGGGCCACTGTGATGTATGTGTCTACATCCACGCCGTCCATCCGTATTGAAAGCTCATTTTAGGGCATGATCTAAAAAATGAAGCAGATCCAAATCTCCGGTGGACCATAATACAGGAAATAGTGGTAATGGACCATTAAAAACTTCTCGTGGGCCAGAAAATTTTGTATCAAGCTGATATTTGTGTAGTCTCTTCATCCAGATATTTTTGACCTTATCAACAGGTTGGATGGCAAATAAAAATTCATGTGGCTCTTCGAAGTTTTTAACGATGGGGTTCAATGACTACTGTTTTATGTGACATGGACCATATTAGATTTGGATCTCATTTTTTGAATCATGCCCAAAAATGAGCTTTCAAAACAGTTGGACGGTGTGGATTTAAGGCACATACACCACTGTAAGCCCCACCGTCAGGATCCAACCCACCTCGGTGGATCCGCGGTCGCACCTAATCCGCACCCGGTTAAACTGGACGCGAATTGCCTGTTCCCATGGCCGCAAGAAGTTCCTGTGGTCGGAAGCCATGTGGGGTCTACATATGATGACCATGACAAATCCACTCGGTTCATCAGTTTCTCAAGATCATAATAAGATTAAAATCCAAAAATCAGGTAGATCCAAAACTCAATTGAGCCACACCACACGAAAAGTGGGGATTGAACGCCCACCATTAGAAACTTGTGGGCCACAGAAGTTTTGTATCGAGATGATAGTTGCACCTAATTTTATCTGAATGGTAAAACCCATATAAAGAGAGTATAACATCATGGCCCACTTCAGGAAGGTTTGAACGGTGAATGTTGCCGTTCTCAAATTTTCATATCGCGTGGCCTACCTGAGTCTTGATTCTGCCTGATTTTTGGAGTTTTACGCTATTATGATATTGAGAACGGGGTGGATTTATGAGGGGCATCTCTATGGCTCACATAGCTTCCGCCCACAGGAAATTTCTGGGAGGCGGGCTATTCTCGTCCGTTCAACTGGTGTAACGTATTCCACGTGTATAATTTTTCAAGCCTCATGCTATGCAAGATGGTCAGAGCTGGCCTGCTCTCGAAGGAGCAGATTAGGTGTTACCCGGTGACACCTTAGTGGGTGTTACCCCTACAGTACGGTCCACCTTGATGATGTACTGTATATCCACTCCGTCCATCTATTTATCCATTACATTTTAGGAAGTAAGTCCCAGAAATTAATTAGATCCATATTGTAGGTAGACCACACCATAGGAAACAGTAGTTATTGAGTGTCTCACCATTAAAAATTCTAAAGGGCCCATTTGTAAGGTTTTAATAATTTTTATTTTTCATCCAACCTATTGATAATGTCAATAAGACCAGGATGAAGGGAAATATAAATATCATCTTGATTAAAAATTTTTGTAGCCTTGAAAAGGTTTTTAATAGTTATTCATCACTATTTCTAGATGTATGGTCCACTTGAGATTTGTATCTTCTTAAGTTTTTAGATCACGTCCTAAAATGATATGAAAAAACAGATGGACGGAATGGATATAAAAAAATACATCAAGGTGGGCCCACACGGTTAGGGTAACACGCACTAAGGTGTTACACGGGTAACAGCTAATCCGCTCCCGCTTTCGTAATAGGCATGCCTACGACTAACTGTGCACTATGGCGGCAGAGAACATGCATGGATCCACGCCGTTGATCAGGCGCGATGCTTCATGTTAACTTTCGAAACCAACCAAAACTCAGGTGGGCCCTACCATAAGAAAGAGTTAGGGTGGGACGCCGATCCATCATTAGTTATATATAAGCTCATGAGGTGTATATGTGGCATACATTCCATTAACGATTTTATCACCAGCGCCGTTGTAGGACAAGGTTCCCCTGGTGACCCCACCAGCCAGCCAGCTAGCTTGGTGGACTCAATCATGATGTTTGTGTTTTATCCATACCGTTTATCCATTTTTCTAGCTTATTTTAGGGCATTAGCCCAAAAATAAAACAAAATCAAAGTTTAAGTGGAACACACCACAGTAAACCGTGGGATTGAGCTGTTGAAAACTTTCAGTGGCTACAAAAGTTTTGGGACAAGCCGATATTTTTGTTTTTCCTTCCTTGAGGGTACTATGACTTTATAAAAGTAATGAATGGATGAATGGTGTGGATAAAACACATATCATAGCTAGGTTTATGGAAACATTAGAAGGCAGCGTTGAAAAGCTTATTTTAGCACATCAATCCAAAAATAAAGCATACCCAAATTTTTATATCTCATTGGGCCCATGGAAATATTTATTTGTCATCCAAGCTTTTGATAAAATCACAAAGATATGGATGAAGAGACCACACAAATATCAGCTTGTTCTAAAACTTTTGTTAATTGAGAGAAGTTTTTAATGGTCAATTACCATTGTTTTGTGTATTATAGTTCACCTGGGATTTGGATCTACTTTATTATTAATTTTTTTATTTTTTTATTTTTATCATGCCTTAAAATGAGCTCTCAATACAGATGGACAGTGTGGATGTAGTCACACATCACAATGGCCCCACAATAAGGAGTCCCACCCGCACATCAGTAGATTGAGGGTCTCACCTAATCCCATCCTTTATCTGTCCGTCACCTTCCTCCTATGTTGAGGCCCACCAGAGGGGGAAGCATATGATATACTGTTATGATGTGATTCAAAGTCAACGTGGGCCAGTATGCAAATTGGGTGATGATCTGCATGGTGACCCAATGAGACAGGGTTTGAGGAACTCTATAGAGCCTATTGTGAATTTGTGATGTGTGTGTTTTATCCACACCATCCAATCCACACCATCCATCCGCTGTACCAGATATTTTTGAAGCATGAGCCCAATATTAAAGCATATCCAAAGTTAAAACGGGCCACACCACATGAAGCAGCGAGATTGATTACCTACCTTTGAAAACTTCTTTGGGCCATGAAAGTTTTGGATGAAGCTGGTATTTGTGTTTTTCCTTTTGTCTATGTTTGCATAGGTTAAATGACAAATAAACATAACTAGCTCTAAGAAAGTTTTAGTAGAGGACATCATTATCTTTGATGTTTCTATGGTGTGACCCACCTTAGTTTTAGATACACTTGAGTCTTAGGGTCGATTGGCACTGTGGATTGGAGGGGGTTTCAAATCCCCTTGGTTGTTTGGTCGCATAAAGTAATTGGGGATTGTCAATCCAGGGGGTTTCCAATCCCCTCTTCCAGGGTTTATAATCCACAGTAAGAGTTTGGATTACACCTAAAATTATTTCAATAGTTGCAGGTGTAACATGTATGTCATTGTATACTATTATTCTATTGGACACATGACCCACCAATGATGATCAGCACCATCCAAACATTGTTTATGTAAATTAGCACTGTTCAAACATTGTCTAACATCGTCTAAACATTGTCCTAATATCAACGATTAAAAATCGTTGGTTAGTCACTTAGACACGATATTGTGTTTGCGGTCAATCCGAGACTTGGAATTTCCTTTGTCTATGTTTACATAGGTTAAATGACAAATAAACATAACTGGCTCTAAGAAAGTTTTAGTAGAGGACATCATTATCTTTGATATTTCTATTGTGTGGCCTACCTTAGTTTTAGATACACTTGAGTCTTAGGGTCGATTGGCACCGTGGATTGGAGGGGGTTTCAAATCCCCTTGGTTGTTTGGCTGCATAAAGTAATTGGGGATTGCCAATCTAGGGGGTTTCCAATCCCCTCTTCCGGGGTTTATAATTCACTATAAGAGCTTGGATTACACCTAAAATCATTTCAATAGTTGTAGGTGTAACATGTATGTCATTGTACACTATCATTCTATTGGGCACATGACCCACTAATGATGATCAGCACCATCCAAACATTATCCATGTAAATCAGCATTGTCCAAACATTGTCTAGCACCGTCTAAAGATTGTCCGAATATCAATGATTAAAAATCGTTGGTTAGTCACTTAGATATTGTGTTTGCGGTCGATCCAAAACTTGAAATTTCATCGTTTTCAAGCAAAACATATATTTCAGCGGGCTTATCACAACCATAGTGTTAAAAATTATATATCTCACTAATTAGAGATATTAAAGTTGATTTAGTAATTAAATTCAAATCCTAGTGAATATACCATGCACAGGTATTTCGTGTGAGGCACGCCACCCCGCCTCAATGGTCCGTTGACCTGGCAAACTTTAATTAATCCTGCCATGATGCATGTGTTATATCCACACCATCCATCCATTTTACCAAATGGGGTCATGAGCTCAAAAAAAATAGGTAAATTCAAGACTAAAGAGGACCACACGATGGAAAGCAGGGGAGACGACCGTTAAAAGCTTCCTAAGACTCAACACGATGTTTATTTGCCATTCAGCCTGTTCATAAGGTCATTCGGACGTAGATGTAGGGGAAAAACATAATTTAGATAAAAAAAAAACTTATGATTCAATAAAATTTTTAGTGGTAGGCGTTCATTTACCACTGATTTCTGTGGTGTGGTCCACTTAAGGTTTGGAACCATCTCACTTTCGGCTCAGACCCTAAATTGATCAGGAAAAAAAATGGATGGACAGTGTAGATATAACTTATACATCATGGTGGGGCCTGCAGAATTTTGCCACGTTAGCACCTAGAGTCCTAACCTGGTGCTGCGTTCTACACCACGCAATCTTAGTCCGCTCCAGTAGCGCTGGGAGCACACGGGACGCGAGCACACCTCTAGAAAATGGTGGCAAACAATCACCATACCTTCCTGTCTCCTCGTCTGAAAAACACACAATCTCCTCTCTCTCTCTCTCCCTCTCTCGCTTTGCCATGTAACTCTCTAAGAACTGATAATGGCCTGTCTCCTTCCAAACGTCTCTCCTTCTCCACCCTTCCTTCAGACCACTAAACGACAAAAATCCACGTCATCATCTGCCCTTCGCAAGGACACCCTCTACAATTCCTTTTCCATTTCTGCCCCTCCCCTTCTTCCCTCCTCCTTCCCTCTCACCAAGCTCGAGCCCCCTCCCGTCCGGGATGCGCACGATAAGGACCGCCCCGGTGCGCACGATAACCAAAGGAACGATTTCTACCTCAACCTAGGCACTGCCGTCCGTACTCTCAGGGAAGACCTGCCCTTGCTTTTTTCAAAGGATCTCAATTACGATATTTACAGGTTTGCCATTCGCTTCTCGTCCTTTCATTTCCTTATTAGAATTAGGGGTTTTTTTGGGTAGTCTGCTGGACCACCTCAATTTGTGATCCGCACTGTTGTTCTTGGCACATCTAACCGTTCAACACTTGAGAACTATATTGATTTGAAGATCCTAGACGTCCGAAAATCGGATGGACTGTTTTTTACTGCCAATTTTTCAGAATTTTAATGGATGACGAGGATAGATTGTCCGATCAGTGTGAATTTTGGGCAGTATCCTATCCACTGTGGGGCCGACTGGATGAGCTGCTGCAATCACCTGACATGGTGGGCTGTCAATTGGTGTGAGTTTTGGGCCGTTGCGATCCTGCCCGCAGATTGAATGGATATGATTGAGGTCACTTGTTGCTATCTATTGGTGTGATTTTCGGGCCATTTCTCATTCATGGTGGGCCCACTAGATTTTAAAACCTGATCAATGGACATGATGGAAATCAGGGTGGAGCACTAATTTTGATGTGCACTGGTATTCTCTGTGCATCTGACCTATGTGCGGTGATCGGGGCAATTCATCTGTTGGGGCCCACTTTAGATAGTCCACTGCTTAAAATGATACTGGTTGGAAGGTCCTGATTATCCAATCAATACAATTCTTCCCATTGAATGGGTTGGATTGGTTTAACTGCCCATCCTCTCCACTGTGGGGCCTACTGGATGAACAGCTGGAAACACTGGGCATGGTCAAGGTATTACGCTGGCACGGGGTCGAAACAGCCGTAACGGCCGTTACAGAAAAACAGGCCGTAACGGCCCCGTATTGGCCCTGTAACGGTCCTGTAACAGTTTTTTTTTTTTCAAAAAACGAAAAAGGGCTGTAACAGCCCGTATCTAACGGTAACGGTGGTGGCCGTTATGGCCACCATTACTGTTTTGGAACACCTTGGGCATGGTGGATCGTTTAAATGGAGTGATTGTTAGGTCATTGCAGTGGTGCCCACCATTTGAACAAATTTGATCGATGTAAATTTTTGGCTGTTCGATTGTGATCTTTGGGCCGTTTGTCATTCATGGTGGGCCCACTGGATGGCATAATCTGATCAATCGCGATGATGGAAAAACTACAATTGAGATGGCCCAGCAGACTACTAAACCAGGCCTCTGGTTGGATTTAAGGGTTTTCTGTTTCCCTCTCATTGTGCAGAGATGATATAACATTCATGGATCCTTTGAACACATTCCAAGGGATTGAAAACTACAAATTGATATTTTGGGCATTGCGTTTCCACGGACGGATTCTGTTCCGAGAGATCTCAATCGAGGTTTTTAGGGTCTGGCAGCCGTCGGAGAACGTTATCTTGATAAGATGGAACTTGAAAGGTGTCCCACGGGTCCCATGGGAGGCCAGAGGACAGTTTAAGGGGACGTCGAGGTACAAGTTGGACCGAAATGGAAAGATCTACGAGCACAAGGTCGACAATCTCTCATTCAATTTCCCCCAGCCACTGAGACCGGCGGCTTCAGTGTTGGATTTGGTCACTGCATGCCCTGCGAGTCCGAACCCCACATTCTTGTGGGGCCCGCCAGAGGTTTACACCTCGTCGTGGTTGGAGTTCTATCGGGCGGTGCGGGATACTTTGGATCGGGAAGGGTATACTACTATGGGAAGTGAAGGGTTGGTTACTTGTTCATAACTATAGCTTCATGTGCCGAGTGAGGGTTGCTCGGTCACTATCCAGCTTTATTCAGTTATTTATTAGAAGTACATGTTGTATCATATATACAGCTTGGGCCGGTGTAAGTAGGCAGGCTGGAGTGATGGTGTGCATACAAGTACTTGAATTGGGGGTGTGTTGCCGAAAAATGCTGAGATTATATGGTGAGTTTTACGATTCATCCTGTAATTATATACAATATTTGCTTAATGTTCTTAATAAAGGCTCATTGATGTTATCTTGATTTTTATAGCTCTTGAATTCAATGTAATTATCAGTTTACGTTGCCACAACACGATATGAATAGAGAGAACAGTATGATCAAGACCTTGTATGATATCTTAGTCATGGTTATTTGATTTTTAGAGCTTTGCTAAGCCCGCAATCATGTACAAGTCAGCGAATGCACAGGCCACCACACATGACAGTGTGGCTTATAGGTGAAATACCCAAGCCATCCATCATGTGGATCTCATTGTGTTGATGCTATTGCAAAAGATACACATGGTCTACTCAGCAGGTGTGCCATGATATTAGAAATAAGTGAACGGGTTAGAAAACTTTGGCCAATTTTTTAACAACCATACATTCTTGGAGTTAATTGTGGCCCGCTTGACCAGTAGACCAACCTGATTCATGGAATAGGAATATGCATGGTGGTACTCTTTTGATGGATGGCTTGTGGATGTTGAACCTGTCTGCAGGTGGAGTGTGCATTTACTTGTAGATGCGTGTGGACTTAGCAAAGCTCTCATTTTATTGATCGAGTATGACATCATGATGTGGTTATGTTGTTTTGACTGTTGAGTGAGATAATGGTCCATAGACATTGAGGTTGTTCATCTTTTCTGTGCTAGAATTTTTAACTTAAAAAACGGGACTTGGACAATGTTTGAAAATTTTACAAGCATTTTGTGTCTGGATGCTATGTTTTCTAATGAAGAATAATGTGCAAGGTTGATTGAATACCAATGTTTTTGCCATAGAAAGATCAGTTATATTTGTGAATAGAGTTAAACTAGCTTTAAGTACAACTACGGACACTGAATGAATTTAGATTAGAGGGGTCATTATCTGTCTTCATAGTTTTCAGATACAGTGGGGCATTTGGCATTTGAAGTTCATTGTCCTTGAACTTTTTAGTTTTTACTATCTGACTATCTGTTTTGTTACAGTTGCTCATATAAATAAGATACCAATACCACTCTCTTCTTTCTGTATCGAACTAATTCTATTGTCTCTTATCAAGAAAAGAAATAATGGAAATAATAAATTTACAGATTAAAGTGACTCATGATTCTACTTTTATTTTTCTTGAATTACAAAACTGCAGGACACATGTACCAAGTACCCCTTTTGTTGCGTATCCCGTCTCACTAAAACTTAATTGAAAAAGGAGAAACTAAGCAAAGAAAATCTGGTAGCTAGTGACCTGCTTGTCAGCCTCCCCCACATTAACCGGGGGGGGGGGGGGGGGGGGGGGGGGGAGGGCAGGGGGCGGGCGTGGATCAAGCCATGGGCAAGTCCCTGGTCCGATAGCACTTCATCATTAAAGGGGCCTAAAAATACCAATATGAAGCCGGTCCCATTGAAGTTATATTGAAGATGCCTCAACTAATTTTCAGTTTCCATACTCAAGCAAGATTGTCCAGCCTTCAAACAATGGTCTTGCAACAACCTCTGGTTCTGTAGCCAAAAAAGATGAAAGCTTCAGGGTCACCTTCCACTATTAGAACACCACTAGATGAAGCTGGAAGCATCTGTTGGCCTTCCCTAAGAGCCAATTCCGCCCCTTCTGATGGGGTTAGAAGAAGCCATCTTGAGTTCACTTGTCTTGTTCTTCAAAACACCTTCAGTCCCATTGAGGCCAGAAGAGCCATGTTGATCTTGCCTTTCTTGCTTTTCAAAACACCTCAAGTAATAGGAACTAGACTATCCATGAAATTACCCTCAAAATGGAACTTTCACTTCTCTCAAAGCTCCTTCGAGTATTGCTTCAAAATGACCTTTCTATGCAACATGTATGTTAGTTTTGATAGCTTTAGTAGAATGAGGAAGAAGAAGAGAAAAGTTGCAGGGAGCGAGGGCTCCAAGGCTAGTGTTGCTTCAAAATTGCCTTCCTAGCAACATGTATTTGAGTATTAATATCTTCAGTAGAGTGAGGAAGAAAAGAAAATGAAGTTGGAGGGAGGGAGGTACGCCCCCTCTCATACTTACTCTCACGAGCAATGAAATCATGCTTACATCTGTGATGTTGATTTTGAAGAAAGATGTTTACTAAATACATCAAACAATTGGTATCTGGAAGAGACATAGATAGTGGCCATCTCTCCCCTTCTCTATTTTTTTTTTTTTTTTTTTCTTTTTCTTTTCTGGAATGAAGTGAAAACCCAGTTCTTTATGGGACAAGGCTGGCCAGTTAAGGAACAGCATGTTCATAGGATGAGTGTAGCTGAAATGAGGATGTTGAGGTGGACAAGTGACAAGAAAAGGAAGGATAGAATTGGAAATGAATGCATTTGAGGGAACTTAGGAGTAGCAACAATAGGTGATAAGATGAGGGAAAGTAGACTTGCATGGTTTGGTCATGTGCAGCTGAGACCAAGAAGTGGGCCAGTTTGTAGGAGTTGGTTCAAGTTGAAGGCTCTAAAAGGGCAAGGGGAAAGCGGAATGCTCAAAAGGATGTGGGAAAGGTAGTAAGAAAATACTTGATGATCAATGGTTTAACCGAGGGTATGATCCTTGATAAAGTGGAATGGTAGAAGATTCATTTAGCTAATCCCAAATAGTTGCTACAAGGCTTAAGATGATGATGTTGGTGGTGATGGTGATGATGATGATGATGATGAAGATGAAGATGAAGGGAAAATCCAGTCCTACATGCTTGTTTCAGCCATTAATAACTGGATTGTGCAATTTCATTGCACTTTGATTTTTGCAGTGCAAAATATGTGTACCTATTGAAAGCTCATTTCATGCAATGAATGTCTATGCTAGGTTATTTTTATTGCAGTTGCAACCATGGACCTATATTAAGCATAGGCACTCAAACAGGCCATCATTTGTTACTTTTTTGCTACATGAAATCAAACAATTATCTCTCATGACACAATATCCTGAGACAGGGAGTCTTGTACTGAAGTTTTCTGCCTAATCATCATCCAAATAAGCATGAACATCCTTGGGCTTTCCCTTTAAAGGAGCTGGATAACAGAGACCAAAATGGAGAGTGCTTGTATATCTCAAGACACGCTTCGCTGCGTGCATATGTGAATCTCATGAATTCATGAAGATGTTCACATACATGATTGACAACACAGGTGATGTTAGTTCTTGTGAATGTGAGGGATTGTAATTTATAAACGTTTGATCATGCCAGCTGCTACTCTAGATGGTCCTTCACAAGAGAGCTATCATTTGCGACATACCTTCTGTTAAGCATAGCTGGTGCACTAACAGATTTATTATTTTGCATTCCACAACATTCCAAAAAATTTACAGCATAATCACGTTAAAAAAGGATTATACCATAAGTAAAAGTATCTCATCTCCCACGAAAATTCTAAAGCTCCTGGGTCTTTAATGTCAAAGTCATTGCTCAGTTTTCTTCGTAAAACTTCAATTTAGTCTTGATGATCCCCTGTAATGATGATATCCTTAACATATGCAAGGACCAAAGCAACACCTCTAGAGTTCTTTTAAAAAATAGGGAGTTGCCTAAGGAGGATCTAATAAAGTTCTTACTGAGAATTATGGTAAGAGAGATGTGTGAGAGGAAAAGAGGGATTAGAGAACATAGTCACTCTCCACCATGGTACTAAAAAATGGTTACATATCTGCCGTATGTGTAAAGAAACAGTCATTCCCCAATATGGTGGTGAATCGGTCCATTATAATTTTATTTTATTTATATAAAAGGGATGTGTTAGCCTGTATGCCCTGTATTAGCACCGTTACGAGGCTAATACAACTGTTATAGGGCCCATTTTGGAAATGTTCATTTTTAAATCTTCCATATTTTCTACTTCTCTCTTCATTTAAACCATGAAGGAAGTTTTAAAACTAATTTTAAACTAGAGGCCTATAAAAGCACTGAATTTGGGTAGGATTCGATTAATTGAAGCGAAGTGTACCATTTTGGTAAATATTGGAAGAAGTGGACTATTTTGGATAGGATTCGATTAATTGAAGCTTAGAAACCATTGCTGGTTTTTTTAAAATGTTTTCCATGTTCTTTTTGTTGCATTTGTATGTAACAGCCCTAATCACTGAATCATGCTTGATTTGTGTTTATAATGGCCTATTAGGTTGACTTTTAGCGGGTCAAGCTGACACTGCCAATAGATAACATTCTTACCAAATAAGGGCCTATTACACCATCAAATATATGTCTATAACAAAAAATAAAACAAAAAACACATATTTGCAGTCCTCAGATTTTTAGAATTTTATGTATTTTTTTAAATATTTATCCCAAAAATGGCCATTATAGGGCTGTATCATATTGGCCAGGGTTGATACACTGGCCATTACCCTTACGTAGTCTAGTACCTTGCTCTCCACCCATAAACATTTTGTTATAAAGAAACCCTAAACAAATATATTGATTGGTACTCTGCAGGGGCACCCATTACAGCAATCACACACCCACACAATCTTGTACAATCCCCCTCAAGCTGGAGTGTAAATGTCACACATGCCCATCTTGCACAAAATCTCCTGAAGATGCTGAGAACTGTTGGCTTTTTCAAAATTTCAACTAACTGATTATTCGACCAAACAAATGGAGCAGAAATTAACTTGGACCACATTTTTTTTCCCACAAAGTGACGCTGAACCTCTATATGTTTCATTCATTCAAAACTGGATTAGAGGCGATGTATATTGCAACTTGGTTATCATGATGCAAATGAACAAGGGTACAGGCACTAAAATCCATTTCCTGAACAAGAGAACAGAGCCATATAGTCTCATTAATAGCATGAGCTATCAAACGATACTCTGCCTGGAGGAATGGGCCATGCCATTTTGCTTCTTACCATTCCAAGATACCAGACTGCCCTTAACAAACATACAATGTTCCCTTGTCAGCTTCCTGTCGCTAGAGGAGCTGGTCCAATTGGCATCACAATAGCCACTAAGATTCAAGTGACCATTATTGAAGTATTGCAAATCCTTTCATGAAGCTTGCCTTCAATTAGTGAATAATCTGATAAACATCAAGATGATGAGAACATGGCACGTGCATGAATTGACCAGTCACAGGGACAGCATACGCAATGTCCAGAGAGGTTATCTTGAAGCCCAAAACTTAAGGGTCATTCTACTGTTATGAAATGTCTCTAGCATCAGAATTAGCATGTCCAAGAGCAGCATCTCTAGAATTGACTTGGAATTTTCTAAGATCAAGGATATTGCAGAGGCTGTGGGATCATCAACTTCCCAATACGCCCCTGGGAATGCCTCTGGGGTTGGGCAGACTGAAGGTTGAAAAGTGGGACAAGGTGATTGAGAGGGTCTCCTTCAAACTGATAACCTGGAAAGGGAAATCTCCTTCAAACTGACGACCCGGAAAGGGAAATGGCTTTCGTTGTGGGAGTGAGAGAGGATAGCTCTTATCAAAGCAGGCCTCGTCAACATCCCAACCTATCTTATGTCTTTACTCAAATGCCCATTGAAGCTCCCCACTAGAATCAAGTCTCCCCAAAAGAGATTTCTTTGGAACAGCTGGGAGAATTGCCAAAAAGTTAATCTCCTAGCTTGGTTTGACGTATGCAAACCAATTAAGGTGGTTTGATATCAGACGAATTCAGGAATTCAATTACCCTTGTTAACTAACTGGCCGTGGAGGATTGTTAATGATGAGACTCCTTTGAAAAAATATTCTAATAGCCAAGTATGGTGCGGCTAATGGGTGGGTTGTTCAAGTAGCAAACAACAGAAAAGGATCATACATTTGGAGATCAATCTCTTTAAGTTGAATAGGCTCATCTTGCAATTCACGAGGATCGGAGTGGCGGATTGCTCTGGAACACCATTTTAGATGGACAGTTGGTGCTATGAGACAACCTTTCAATGTCTCTTTGACCAGCATGACCATATATAAGTGTCCAGAAACTGGCTGGCGTCGCAATTCTTCCACAGGTAGCTGGGGTCACTGTCTGGTTGCCAAAAATCTAGTGTCATCTTGAGGATGAAGAGATTGGACCCCAGACTGTTGATGGCACAGCAGACAGGGTTTACTTTCCGCAAGGAGGTGATGACCACAAGGTGTGGATTCCAGAATCTAACATTGTCTTCTCTGTCTGATCTCTATACTGAGCTTTGCAGCACATGTTGTCTGCTATTACTGTCGTGTCATGTGCTTGGCTGCTAAAGAGAGCGTTCATCACCTGCTTCTTCATTGCAGCTTCTCTTGGCAGGCTGGGCCTTTATATTCTTGAAGTTTGCAATATTGTGGGTGATTCCTGGGTCATTGGGTAGCCTGTGTGTTGGTTGGTGGTCATCGACTGGTGGTCAGTTGGGGCAGACAGTTGTGGAAATTGGTCGCCAAAGCTTCTCTCTGGACCGTTTGGTTGGAAAGGAATAAGAGAACCTTCCAAGGTAAATTCAACTCAGAGGGATCTATCTATCATAAAGAGGATCCTTGGGCTAACTATGGAGTTGGACATCCATGCTAACCGTCTCCTAGTGGGCTCCACATGGCCCGGCTCCAATCAAACTGGGAGGTGTTAGTCAGTGGCATGGTGCCAAAGAAACCTCTTTTTGTTTTTTTTTTTTTTTTTTTGTTTCAGTTTTTTTCCTTTTTTTTTTGCCTTTGGCCTAATAAAATTCTTCATCTTTCAAAAAAAGAGAAACCTCTTCAAAGATGGTACTCCCCTCTTACATGCTCAGTCAAATTGAATTTTGATGGTTGTTAATGGGAAACCTGGGTCCAGCTGGTGTATGTGGTAGATCAGCAAATGCTATGGTCACTCCATTTTGGAATTCTTCAGGCCAACAGGAACTTGGGACTCTAACTCTGCTGAAGTCATTGCACTGCTTCAGGGGGCGACTTTTGCTACCGTCTAATGATTTTTTTTTTCCTACCTTAATTGAAGTAGATTCATGGAACTTGATATAGTGGATTTATACCTTATCCAGTTGATCACATTCAGCAAATCTCCAATTTGTAAAGGAACTTGAGGAAGCTGTTAATATTATTGATTCCTTTTCTACTTCTCACATATTGTGTTCTGCAAACCCCAAGGAGAGCAGCTTGCTAAGGCTGGAGTGGAGTTTTGAGTGATATTGTTGTTTCTAGGTTTTCAGACAGGAGAGTAGTTGTCAGCTTGCTCCAGCTTAGCAGTTGGTTGGGTATGTGGGATGGTCGATGTATTTCTATGATCCTAGATTGTATTTGGTCCAGCGTATCTTTTCCTTTCTCATTTCTTTAATAACATTCAATCAATCCATCAAATAAAAAAGTCATGTATTGTCATGCTCTTACCTATTATATTGCTTAATCTATTTAAAAACAAATTCAAACAAAAAAAAAATGAGGGATTTTCCTCACCTTTGGATTCTGGTCCAAAATCCCTCTTCGATCACATTTTTTCCACCAAATCCATGTTTTGATATGTAAGAACTCAAGTGTAGTTGTTAAAACACAATACATAGGGACTAAACAAAAATATTTGAGCAAAAAATACATTTTTTTTTTTTTTTTTTGGTGATTTATGGTAGTTTTGGAAACATTTATAACTAAAAGGTTTCAGATATAGCAGAGATATATCAGCAGAGTTCAATGATATTTTCGTTGATATTTTATATGTATTACAAGAGGTGGAGAAATATAGGGAGAGGAATATTGAGAAAGGAGGAAGGGTCTCTACATGGTCTTTATTGGCTTTAGAGAAAGCATAAGACAGGTTCCCTAGAAAGTTAATATGGTGGATGAGTCTCAAAAGGATGTATTGATATGATTAATGATATGTTTGAGGGAGCAGTAACAAATGTAATTACCATTAGTTGAGAGAATTGAATTTCCGTCTTATGTAGGTTTACACCAGGGGAGTCCGTATCTTTTGGTATTAGTTATGGAAGAGTTGACAAGGCATTTACAAGAAGCGGTCCCGTGGTGTATGTTACTTGCAAATGACATAGTTTTGGTTGATGAGACGAGGGAGGGGGTAAACACAAAGCTAGAACTATGGCAGTAGTGGAAATAAGGAATTAGTTAAGATTGCTGACTAAGATGTACCCCAAAATAATCATTTTCAATATATTGGACCGATGATTCATAAGTCGGAGAGATTGAGAAGGATGTTGCTCGTAAAATTCAAGCTGGGTGGATGAAGTGGAGATGTGCCTCTGGATTTATTTATTTATTTTTCTAGATTAGTTAGTATTGATCCAGGGACCTCATTGTTGAAACATGCCTCGTCTACCATTGAGCTGTGGGATCAAACCTGTTAGTTGAGAATTGGGTTAAATTATTGAAGGGTGTATAAGCTAATGAAATAGGAATGAGAGCTAAAAGAGGGAACAAGGAAATAAGGATCCTTTTTTTTTTTTTTTTTTTAAGGGAAAGGAGTTCCCTCTTGTTTTCTTCTTCTTCTTCTAAATGTAGTGTTCACACGCCGGGGGGGGGGGGGGGGGGGGGGGGTGGGGTGGCTGTCTTCGTGAAAGGATAAAGAGAGGATACGAATTCAAAAAACAGAAACATAAGATTTGTATTGCTTGATTCAAATGAGTATGTGAGTGGTACTTATTGGTGTTTACAACTTGGATGAGACTACAGTGACTGGAGCCAACCACCAGAACGCTGCTCAATTAAGTGAATAACCAAAGGTTGAACCCAACTGCCCTAGCCACTATTAAGAAACAATCGTATGATTTACCTTTGTTTATTAAGATATGGTGTAATTTCGCAGAGGGTATTCTTAAAATTTCATGTACCATTAGGGTACTCTTGTAAGCTATTTAAGTATTTTGAATAAGCTTGAAAAGATTTCTATAATCTAGCTAGATAGACTCGGAACTCTATAAATACTATATCTTTGTATCCGTTCTATTCATTGGATAGGGAAAACAATTTCCGTGCTTCAGGATTCTTTTGGTGGTGTTAGAGCACCATGTTAGTACATCTTCATTTACCTCTCAAACCTACCCCTAACCGTATGCACATCCCTCCCTCCATATGCATGTGGATCAAGTGAAAATAGCTATTTTTAGTTAGTGGCTTGTAGGTTTCTCTGACATTGATTGTTTGTAGAAAGTGACCAAGGACTGTTATTTTTGTCCTTTTTTTTTTCTTATATTTTTTTAGTCTACCTACAAGTGATGCGTCAGCCGGCTCCAAACCCAGGGGAAGTTGGGTTCAATGTTACCTAAAACACAAAACCCCACGTTTTCCGTTCCAAATCGAGTGTTTCAGATTGTGGGTCATTTCTGATCCAGATTGCTATTTTTAGCAACCCGAAATTACTGGATCTTTTTTCTTACTATTGATTAAGTTATATTGCAAATTTATATTTACATTGTGGATATTATACTTGTATTTATTTAGTTATAATCTAACACTAAGCATGTGGGTAATAACATTCAGTGTCCCATGTATATATAGCAATACATGCCCATATATAAAACTATATTGCATACAGAGTATGTATTGGAGTGACACTCATGATCCCACCCCTAGTGTACCATGTATTGAAGGAAGTAGTGTACTCCGTGGCCATTCTTGTACCACGTAGAAAACTGACCTGTGATCCAGGTAACCTTGGTGGGGTTGATGTCATGCAACTAATCGCAGAACTTTTGCATTTGATTAGATAAAAATTGGATTCCCAGTGCCAATCTAAATACCTGTGACAGTGGTATGACAATGGCAGCAACGTATGTGGCATAAAAAAGAGTTAGATCCCATTCAATCCTTAAAGTTTCTCTGGCGAATGCTTTGTTCATTGCCACTCTGTTTCATCACAACACATCCGAAATAGTAAATGTTTCTGCATCTTTTCTTTCTTGTCTTGGCGCCATCCAATTCGTACTGTGTTCACTTTTCCAATTGGATCTTTCCACATTGGAAAAAAATAAAATAAAATCACGGCGCCTTATTTTGTTTTATATCTTGGTTGACCATGTTGAGTTTTCTGCTACCTTGTTAAATTGCATGTGTTGTGTAGCAGATGTACATCCTAAACCCAAACTCAGGTGGGACACACCTCAGGGAGCTTGTATGATCACCCCCAAAACCTATATATTCATGTGATGCACCCCACCTGAATTTCAGTGTGCCCCTTTATCCTTTTGGGACTCACCTTATTAATGAATTGGACAGCATATAAACAGCACAGTGGACCCCCCATCTTCTATGGTGGGCGTCCTCCCCAATTTTGCTCTATTTTCCTTTTGGCATGGCCAACTTTAGTTATGGATCAGCTAAATTGGATAGCACTCACACATCACAGTGGGCTCTACATGATTCGAACACGTTATATATATTACCATACGTTTGAATCTATGTGATCATTCCCCAACATCTTGTGTCATTATTCTAGGAACTTGCTCTTCATAGGCTGCACACAACTTTTACTTCATCGACTGCTTTTCCATGCATCTCGATTTTTAAATGTTGAAGTAGAATTTCATTTGGGAGGCTGTTGTTTTATTTTTCCATACATCTCAATTTTTAAATGTTGAAATAGAATATCATTTGGGAGGCTGTTGTTTTATTTTTCCATACATCTCAATTTTTTAATGTTGAAGTAGAATTTCATTTGGGAGGCTGTTGTTTTATTTTTCCATCCATCTCAATTTTTGAATTTTTGAATGTTGAAGTAGAATTTCATTTGGGAGGCTGTTGTTTTACTTCATATTGACGTGTCTTCGGGAAGCATGTGTTTGTGCCCATTTATCCATTTCGAGCTATATTTAGCTCGTTTTGGAGGTTTAGGTATCTATGATGTGCCATTTTTTGTCCTCCTCCAAAAATGGGGTGCACTCCAGTGGTACCCTAACACTGTAAGCTTACAGTGTTACCGGGCAGCTGTGGGTCCCACATGATGTGTTTTGACCATCCAACCCATCCATCAGATGATTCACCTTCGAAAACCTCTAGTACCTAGAACTCTTTCTGATCCAAAACTAATGTGGGCCACAGCAGAGGTGACAAGTTGTGAGGGAACCCCTACCCTTGAATTGCACAATGGGTGACCTGAATTGCAAAACCGCCTGAATATTGGCATGATCCTTTATCTGGACTGGATGAAACCTCACAGCGCCCTTGATTATATACACACAATACTGGTTCCCCCATGCTAATCAATGGTGGGTGTTCCCTGTGTTGTGGCCCATCTGAGTTTTGGATCACTCTGATTTCTCGGCGCTGGTGATTTTTCTAGATGACACATCTTATGGATGGGTTGGATTCTGTTAACGGAGATCACTGGACCCCACATTTTCCCCATACCACGAAAGCTTAGGGTACCATCAGAGTGGGCACCTTCAAAAATTGATTATTTTGGGCCTGAAATATGGCATGGTGGTGCAAAGGATGGTAAATTTGATCTTGTTTAATGGTTGCAGATAGTTTTAGATGATTTGTAGTTGAACTAAAAATTAGTAGGTTGGGTAGAATTGATGGTTGCGATTTCGTTGCTATGTAATTGCTGGAAGAGTTGGGGGAAGTGGGAGATGGTTTGGGCGTGTTGGGCTGAAAGCCTCTATTTCAAAGATCTAGAGGCAGAATTGTCGGTGGGGCCTGCATTGGGACTAAAAGATGATGCTCTCATCATCTTCATCTGTAATCTTTACTTTGTGCTCTGATTAAATTCTCCATTTGTAATCTTTAGAGATGAGGATTTAGACTAGGGTTTCCTTAGTTTTGCTATATATATATATATATATATATATATATATATATATATATATATATATATATATATATATATATATATACCGTGCATTTGATGGGTCCCCTTAAATTATGAGATATCTCAAAAATCAGCCGTATACGGAACTCAGGTGGGCCATATCATCTAAAATCATGTGAAGACATGTCTAAAACATATAAAAGCATTTGGTGGGGCCCACCTGAAATTTGGATGCATCTGAAACTTGGTCTGACCCCTCATCCAAGTGGGACACATAATGGATGGGCTGGATTTGTGAACCACATGTCGTTGGGCCCAACAAATGATTATGAATGTTTTAATGGAGGGTAACCCCTCTCAACTTTTGTATGTGGTGTGGCCCACACAACTTGACCTCATGGGAAGTTCCCATGACATCGACCTCATAGAACCTTTTCCATATATATATATATATATATATATATATATATATATATATATATATATATATATATATATATATATATGAAAGTATATTCATTTTATCATATGAAATTAGTTCCTTTTTTTACCCATTTTTTTCCATTTATTTTCGTTTTTGTTTTGTTTTGTAAAATAAAATAAAATTGTGGGTCGGTTAATCCCTACGGACATTTGAGGTCTTTTTAGGATTAATTCCTACAGACATTTGGGTAGGTTAAATCCTTAGGGCACATTTGGGTGCTGCCCATTTTTCATTTTTCATTTAATCTGCATGTGACATTTACATGTTAGGAGATGTTAGAAAAGCTACTCCATTTTTCAAAAGAATGGGGTTGGGGGTTTTCACCGCCCCTTGCAAACGTGTATGAGATGCTTTTGGAAATCCAAACTGTTCTGACAACAACAGAAATTAAATAAAAATAAAAAAATAAAAAAATAAAAAAATAAAAAAAAACTTTGGTATAGGCCAATTGGATATTCAAATGGGCCACAATCCTCATCATCATCATCTAAGCCTTATCCCAAAAAACCCATCTTTACTGGCATCTGAACATGTCCTGTTTTTTTTTTTTTTTCACAGACACACCACATGGGTAATGGAACCCATTACTTCAATGGTGAAATGGACTGTGTCTGCCATTGAGTCATATGGATTGGTACCCATCCAGACATGCCCTTTCCTCTAGAAAGTTATGGGCCTTTTCCAACAGTTTTCTGTAGCAATGTTTA
>JAJHSJ010001246.1:0-49661 GCA_021015155.1 Magnolia officinalis | reverse complement strand
GAGTGTAAACTCTCGATGTCATCGATAGTCCGCTCGATGACACAAAACTCAAATGTCATTCGCTTTTGAAACTCTTGCTAGCTGGTCAATGGAATCAAAACAGGAGTCGATGTCATCGAATTTCAAACTCCAATTCAATCGATACTAGTGTCGATCCATCAACATTTGAATAATGAGAGAGACTTGACTAGAAATATTTCAGGTATACAAGAATGATCGAGGGACCATCGAGATCATCAGAATTTGAATGTCGATGATATCGGTACCCGGTGTCATGCATCGATAAATCCAACGGATTTTTCTTTAAGCTTGTTGGACAGTTTATGTCCATGTTTAATACAATCAAGATCGTACCAATATTATTGATGTTTGAATATTGATTCTATCGAAAGACCCCCGATCATAGATAAACCATCCTGAAATATTTTGTTGGAAGAACTTGGCGCCCAAGACTGATATCATTGAGAGCCTTCCGATATCATCGAGATTTGAATTTTGATGGTATCGAGGAGGCTTCAATATATCGATGCATATATGATATTCTTAAGAAAAAATAGGGGCGCCGGAGATCTGCCTGTCGATTTTATCAAGTCACCATCGATGGAATCGAGATTTGAATATCGACGATATCGATAATATATCGATGTATTGATAATTCTGTCCAGATGAGTATGTGGTTGCTAGACGTATTTTGTCCTCATTTCGATGATATCGTTTAGGTATTGAGGACATCGACAGAGTAGGTCGATCATATCGATATGTGTATCGATAAAATCAACAAAGCAAGAAAACTTAGAGAATTTTCCTATTTTGAAAAAAAGTTTTCTTAACTTAAAACCCTATGATGTTCTAGTTTGTTTTAAGGGTTTTATATACCTGGTGTTTTGGGACTAAGGATGTGAGGCTTAGTTTACCTGTGGCGAGCTTGCACACATCCGGTTGAGACAGACGCTTGAATTGATCTTCCTATGAGGCTCTGCAGTCTGACTGACTTAACACTCATGCTAATTGACAAACCAGGGCACTTTCAATCCCCTTTGTCAATTACGTGACAAAATACCAAAACACCCTAGAATAGTATCTAGACAAACACATCCTAAATTGTGTGTACATACATTCTACACAAATTTACAATTTCTAGTGAGGACATGTACACAACCTAGTATTCGCTCCCCCTGACTTCAAACTCCCCTAACACCTGCAACACCATTTAAGCAGATATACAATTTTTCGTTCGGGGTGTTGGACTGTTCTCCCCCTTTTTGTCAGTCATTGACAAAGATATAGCAGTTGATATTGACTGAAGTTTGAATTATTTGGGAGAACCAACATACAAAGGAATATGCATATAACAGATAGAATAAAGATGGTGAAACAGTTGATTAACAGACATCATTTGCAATAGGTATGTATGCATAACAGATTAGATAGAGCAGTGATATAACAGATAGGATAATCATTAAAAAACATCACATGCATTCCATATCAGATAAACTAGGGGATATGAGATTCGAATTATGGGAGTAAGGATGAGAATTTCATTCAACCATATACAATAATATCCAAAAAACTATATGTACTGCCCAAGTTTGGCAGTAGATAAACAATCATCTCAACAAAATTAACAAGCCCACTCATGGGCACCCAAAATCAAACATCAATTTAAAGCACATCCATGGGCAATACTAAAAAAAAACAAAAAAAAAAAAAAAAAAAAAAAAAAAAAAAAACATTTAGAATGTGCAGGTTAGTGAGCCATCACATACACTTATGAGAGCGCAGAACATCCAAAAAGATATTAATGTTCATGCGCAATAATGAGAGGGAAGTGTATATGATAGCGCTCATAGACCAGTACTTATGGAGCCGAGGAAGATGGCGCTGTATCATCTCGTCGACAGGTGAACATCTCGACCAACTGTTGTACTGTTTGCTGCACTCCTTGGACCATCAGTTCCAAAACGGCAAGTCTCATGTGCAATGAGTGGACATCCCTCTGAATTGCCCCAATCATGTCCAGCTTGTATTGTTTGGCATACCCGGGGCGTTGAAGTTGATGCTGCTGGATCGGGTCTAAAAGGTTCATCTCTGGCCATCTCAGTCCATTCGGTGGGAGCGACACCAACATCTCCTTCTTCTTGATTACCTTCCTCTAGATCCTCAGGGTACTTGTGGAACTTCAAGTCCATTTTGTGAATGTTGTTTTTATTGAAGATTGGAGAGGAAGAACTAGATCAGTGGTCATTGGGAAGCCGATGACATTACGTACCATGTTTATGATCCAAGGATAGGGCAGATGGAGGTCCTTAAATGTATGTATGGCGTTTACCAACTGATAGACAAACAGAGTCAGAAGATAGATCCTTATCCCTTTGGCGATTGAGTACACTAGCATGGTCATAAAACCAGTGAGATCGGACCAGTTGGTACTTCTGGGATATATATTTGTTGTGAAGATACCATGCACAACTCGAAATTTTGGTTCCATGTACCTAGATTTCAATGCATTCACTTGATACCAAGGGATGTCCCTACCATAACAGAGGTACTTAGTTACCATGGACCGAATTTCAACATTTTCGAGGTCCATTTCAGGGAGACCCTCTGGTGCCATTGTTAGTCCAAGGATATTTGCCATTGTAGCAGGCGTGATCAGCATATCATCACCGTCCAGAGATACCATGATAAAGGGAGGATCAGACATAGGTGAGTGGACACGCGGCAAGGAAGTTGTGTGTTTGTTCGAGTTGGCATGGCCCATCGAAATCTAGAACGGACAACCAAGATTATATGGTTTTAAACAATCATTGTCTACCTTTCTCTTGTGAATGAGCTTCCTTCCCGTATATTTTGATGGACGTGGTTTAAGCTAGCCGTAGGAGGTGCCGGAGTTTCGGACTGGGACCCACCATGTGAAGTTTGTTGAGATCTCTGACGAGTGGGGATCCCACGTCTGGGAGGACTTGCCTTTTCCTTTGAGGTAAGGGTCTTTTGTCGAGAGGGTTTGGACGACTCCCCAGGACCCGACACCGTTTCTTTGTCCTTGCCAATAAAGACAGATTTGGGAAGAACAGATAAAATTCCTCTTTCAAAGAAACTGACAATATCCGACTAAAAAGCAACATAAACTCGAAAATGGAAGGAATGGAAGGATAGTACCAGTTTTTGAGGAGCTTCTGGGACTCACTGATGAACTTCCATCCGAGGGTTTTAGAAAAAAAAAATGAAAAGTTTCTTTTCAGAAAAAAATAGAATTTTTCTACTCAACTGCCTTTTATCGGGCGGCAGTCTTCGATAACATCGATCAGTGTTCCGATGATATCGATGTAGCTCCCCGATGTTATCGAGACCATCTTAATATCATTCTCGATTGTATAGCTCTTTATATTCAAAAAGGCGTCGATGCAATCGATGATTGATCGATTAATCGAAAATGACATATCGAGGGACATATCGGAGATTAATATTTTTCCTTTGCAGCATACAGATGACCTTTCAAGTATACTTTTAGTGTTTCTATGAGTCAATAGTATACTCAGCAAAATTATGTACAATTACTGTACACATCAAAATTATAAACATTCGAATGTTTATATACAAAATATAGAGGTGAGGTACCTCAGAAATATCATTTGGAGCTTAGCAAAATTTGCATCATCTTAGCAAATATCCAGACCTAGATGCATGATCTGGACTTGTTCATTTCATTTTTAGAGTTTATGGATAGAGTAAGTTATCAGACAATTCAGTTTTTCTTTTACTATCCATTTTGAGACAGACTTCTTTTTAGTTTTCATGTTTATCTCTCCCACTTGATCCAATGATTCGTTTTAGGTGGTGATGGGTGAGTGTTTCTCCTAGGTGGACTTTCGTCATTTCGTGTTTTTTTTTGGCTTGTGTGAATTTACCCTTTTGACCAGAGTTAAGTAAGTCCTTCTAGGTGTCAAGCATTCAAACTTATAATGACCCATATTACCACATAAATGACAAACTGAGAGAAGTTCTCATATTGTTACCTAACGCAACAATTTTTTCAGTTGTTGGGGCTCCATTTCCAGTTTTCCTTTTAGTTTTATCATACCCTAGGCCACTCTTGTCTCTTCATTGTCTTCCCATTCCTAACAATTTTTTTTTTTTTAGCACACACTCTGGGAGAATTTATAGCTTATTTCACCAAATTTCTGGATTTTTCTAAGTCAAACCGGAGTGTGTGATTCTCATTCTTGAGTTGCTCATTTCATCTTTTAATAATTCAATTGTTTAAAATCTTCAATGATTTCATTTTTAGGGACAGATTGACTTTTCTAACTCATCATTGTCTGAATGATATTGTTGTAGATCATTAATTAGATGTGAATTGATTTCCAATGTTTTGTCCAGATCTTTTGCAGTAGTTCCTTCTTATTTTCAGACAATCCAAGTCTTTAAGAATGTTGATGCTATGAATAAAAAGTTGATTGTAAGCATCTTGTAGCTTATTTTGTTCTTCCTCCTCATCTCCTCCAGTTTCCTCATTAACAGACATAAATGATTCAGTGGCTTGCTGTTCTTTCTCGTTCTCAAATTCACTGGGAATGATTGGAGTAGTGGAGATCATAAGAATTTTCAAGGATTTCTAATCTTCATCACTCTCTGAGTCACTAAATTCTGACTTTTACTCATCTGTATCATCCCATGTGGCGGCCATCGCCTTGCCCTTGGTTTTTCTGTTTGGGCATTTAGTAGATAGATGTCCATATTTCTGACAGGCATAACATCGTGGTTCTTTGGTCTTTTTACCAAATTTTCCTATAGAAGGTTTGTTGTCCATCTTTCTTCCTCTAGTAGGATTGCCACGATTCTTCTGAAAGAATTTCCTGAGTCTTTGTGCCAGCAAAGCCACATCCTCATCTTCATCATCTTTTTCACTTTCACTGTCCTCATTTGTTATTTTCTTTAAATTTTTTAGGACAGTTGTTTTGGATTTAGGCATTTGTTTGAAGTGTAGTTCAAAAGTTTATAGGGAACCTACCAGTTCTTCTACTTTCATTTCATCAATATTCCTACACTTTTCAATGGTTGTTACTTTGGGATTAAACCGTTCCAGCAGTGATCTAAGTATTTTCCTACAGATTTTTAGAACCGGAACTTTTTCTCCCAATCCACCCATGGAGTTGCAAATGATATTCAACTTAGTGAAAAACTCCATAAAGGTCTCATGCTCTTCCATTCTGAGATTTTCAAACTGTGAAGTCAGGAGTTGAAGTTTAGATCTCTTCATAGTACTTATGCCTTCATGGGTTGTTTCCAGTAGATCCCATGCTTCTTTGGATGTCCCACACATACTTATTTAATTGAAAAAATCTTGGGACATGGCACAATAGATGGCGTTCAGAGCTTTAGCTTCAACAGTTTGTCTTTCTTTATCGAACGTCGTCTACTTCTCTTTGGGTTTGGGTTTTATGATGGTTGTGCCACTGTCAAGTACAATTTGTTCAGTTGGTGGCACATATCCACTTTCAACTATATCCCAAACATCGTGATCCAAAGATATCAGAAAGTAGTGCATCCTAGCCTTCTAGTATACATAATTTAATCCATCAAATACTGGAGGTCTAGTGACTGATGAGCCCTCTCCTTTGGCCATATTCCCAACTTCAGTCAGGATCACTCTCTAGGCGGTGAAGCTCTTAAAGAGAGACCCGCCTCGATACCAATTGAAATAGCGATGAAGATCACTTTAGTTGAAGTAGGAATATGCTAATATGTCCTAGGGGGGGTGAATAGGACTTTTTAAAGATTTTATGTTTTATTTCAAATCCTATTACACTAATCCTAACAACCAGTACATATTAGAATTACTTAAAGTAACTCTACTGGTTTCTAAGCCCAGTAGAGTATCCAATCACAAACTATTTAAGAAGTGAACAATATGCAAACTAGTTTATGATAGATATGACTGTGTATATGTGTGAGGTGTGATCTTAGATATTCAGATATGAAAATATTAAAGTAAATCACACAAACAAAAGAATAACAATCTCAAACATAGTCATTTTTATAGTGGTTTGACTACTTGTCTACTCCACTCCCGGTAACCGCACTCAACCCTTGAGTGTACCAGATTTCACTAAGGAGCTTTCACAGCCGTTCATCTCAAACCTAAGGTTTTAAATCGGGTTCACCTTCAACCTTTACAACCTACACTGAGGCTGACTGTTTATGTTCTCATGAGCAAGGGTCAACACAACGCACCCACTTTTAGGAACACTGGCCAAGGATCTTCCATAAGACCCTAACGGAGGTTTCACTCGGATCACCTCAAACCTAAGATTTTAGACAGGTTCACCTTCAACTGGAAGTTTATGCCCTCCACAGATCAAGGGTCAACACTATGTACCCACCATGTAAACCCTGCCGAAGGCCTCCTACGAGGGCTTGCAAAGGTGAGAAACACCTAAGACCCAATCCTAAAAAGGAATTATCACAAGTGTTCTCTGGACTCTAGTAACTTACAAATAAGTGGATGAGTCTCATTTAACACGTTGATGAAATTCTCCTCCTTGTTGATGAAGAATCTTCGATTTCCTTGATCCGCAACCAGATGATGTACCAATATGAGGCTTCGGTTTGGTCAAGGTCAAAATGGAATCCTACTCTATAAAAAGTTTTTGTAAGGAAGATAGAGTGATTCTGATTATGCATTCAAGGCATCCCAGCTTAATGATTTGCCATTAAGGTAATAGCTGGAGGATCCTAGCTGGAGGATCCTTGAAGCGGAAGTTCATTCCATTCCCTCTATTGAATATCAATGAGAGGGTGATTGGAGATGAACTCCCCTGAGAGGAAAGGTAACATCCTGAATTTTTGCCAATTTGGGATTAGATGTCCTTAGGCGATGGGTTGCTCTTAACACCTTATTATTTCGTCAGAACTGAACCCCACAGTCTAAAATCGTTCTGAACCCATTTCCTTCACAAATCCCACCCTTCACTACCTGGTGCCTTCAATTTTTCAAAGCACTTTCGCCCTAGACACTAACTTAAACTAGCTAAGTAGTAAAACTTGGATCACTTTATATACAAACTACAAAGGCCTAAGTACCATCTCAACCAGAAAACAATTAGGATTAAATCCTTTAGAAATTTAACAAAGTTAACTAAGTGCAAAACTCGATTAGCCATGAAATCCGTTGGGATCGCTTTAAATACGATCTGCAAGACCCAAACTTGTAAAACATGTGACTCTAGGTTACCCTAAAGTCTAGAGCCAAACTCATTACCCGTCTGCTCTCGGGACTGAAACGAAACTTCGTATGAGGTCTAGATCGCACATCGGGAGTCCGATTAACAAGAAGCTAAGGAACCAGGACCGCCCCACTGGGCTTGACAATCATCTCAAAAATCAGGCGATTCCCGATGTCCCACGGCCATTTATTTCGATCCGGAGCGAGGGGTGTGTGAAAAACACTATTCATTTTGAAAATAAAATATCTGGAATAGTGATCTGGCACCTTTCGCTTGCGCATCAGTATTAAGCAAACCAGACCGTCAGAATCAGACCAAAATTACACCCTCGGATCAGGAAAAATTTCAGGAACATTTACATGTACTTGGAATTTCGGATCGTGGCCCACTGACCGTTGAACTGAAAGTGGCCCGCCACGTGCGATGGGAATCCGTTCGAGTCGAAAACGTAATCCCTCATAGATCCATGTGTGGTGAGCTTAAGTCTGACGTTTGGCTCAAGGAGGGGCCACCAGAACCTCTTTTGAGCTTGGAAAAGTGACGAAATACCTATATTAGCAGTAACCTTTGAACAGGAGTCTATTTCGGTGAGTTTTGAGGCTATATAAGGACCTTAAACCCTCTCCCATTCCAGCCATACGAATTTGGATTGAGAGAGGGAAAAGAGAGAGAAAGTGAGGGAGAAGTGGGAGAATCTCCCTGCCGTCCTTCCCTGCTGCTATCCATGCTCCACCGCATCCTTCTTGACGCTTTTCGGCGTTTCCGGCGTCGTTTCTAGGTAAGAAACCCTAACCCTAATCTGTTTTGGGTTTAGACTGTTGTAGGTTGTGAAATAGCTAACCTATTTCGTTCTATAGGTCGCCTAGTTGCCGTATACGGAAGCTTAGCAAACCTATCAACTCCGTTACGATTCTACGACAAAAGGTGCGGACTTTAGGTGTATAGTTACGTTTTTCAACGCTTTCAATGTCAGATAATGATAGATTCATGATCTGCATGCAATTGCACATGTACAAAGTGCTTTCCGTTTCCTGTTTCGATTAACATTGTAGAATATGGAATTTCACATACTCTAGATATACGTAGAAATACCGTATACGTATTTTTTTTGGAGAAGTGTTTGACATGTTTATTTAATGTATGATTATACTATATATGGATAAAATACTTGTTTGGCGAAAGGAATCGCCGTAATACATGTTCACTTGTAAATGCTACGTATGTTGAAATTGTGTATTCTAGAAATACTGTATACGTATAAATTTTGGAGATGTATGTATCATGATTATTTGCTGTAGTAATATATTATACATGGATAAAATACTAGCTTGGCTAAAGGATAACCCTAATACATGTTTTACTAACATACACCATGTATGTTGTAATAGTGTATTCTAAGTGTTTGTGGAAATGGCTGAATGAGTATGGAATTCTCATTCATGCTCGCCATGACTAATTGTCATGGATTCATGATTCTTATATTGGCGATACCCCTTTGACGAAAGGATTTGCCCTAAATCACGCCACGCCATTATACCCTCTATATGCTAAAATGTGTGGCCCAAGTGTTTGTGGAAATGACTGAATGGATATGGAACTTGGATTCCTACTTGCCATGACTATCCGTCGTGGGTGTACGCGTATTATGATTGGGGCAAATCCCTAGTGAAAGGATTTGGCCTAATGCCTATGTGATCGACATATGTCATGTATGTGATGTTGTTAGTTCAAGTATAACTTGAAATGTCTGAGTGAGTAGTAGTTAGCAAATTGTAATGTATAAGGGTGTGGAGACATGATTCTCAACCTCTATAAACTATGTGTATGATCTCCTTTGATAGTTGTGTGATTAGGAATTGAACATGTACAAACTCATGCTTGTGTTGTGATTCATAAACATGCTCAACTGCTTTATGATTTTAACTATGTGATGCATATGTTTAATTTATATTTATGTTGTATGATCCGTCATGGGTGATGGGGGAGCGGAGCAACGAGTGCGTGCAACAGCCCTGCAGCCCTAAACGGATAATACCCGACTGATTGTATGATTTGAATCCTGATCTATTACTGCTTTATATCTCTGTAATTGATTGTGTTTGGGGCTATGATTATAGTCCAGGCAATCGGGAACGAGATTGAACTCGTGGCTGAGATTCATTTGCCACGTGGGATGTGTTCGACGAGACTTGAGTCGTGCGTTGCCTGTCGGCAGTGGCTAGGCCACACGAAGTTGTTTATGCACTTCATGTCGTGCAGCTCAACGGGCGATCGTGCTAGTCGAGCTCTCAAGTAACCCGATCTGCCTTATGCATGTTCACCCTGTTTGGTCGCTACTGCTTGAACCTAGGGTACCAAACTTACCAGTGGCGATCCCCGTTTAACCATGGTACCTAGATCCGCTAAGTCGCATGAGCGGGGCATGGTGGTATGGGACACCGTGGTTGAGCTGTCGGCCTACGCTGGGGCCATGTGCCTCCCCGTAGTGACCATTGCGCAATCAACTCGTGAGCCGAATATGGTGGTATGGGACACTGTATTCGAGCTGTCGATTGTCGATACTTCGGCGAGAGCCGAGTACGGTGAGATCTGTGCTCGTGCTGACGGGCGACGAGTCCTCCGTGGTATCATCGAGTACAACTCCAAGGGTCTGTGATTGGCCACGAGTCTTTCACAGCAACTAGAGTGTGAGTTGAGCCGAGTACGGAGGTGAGACCTGTACTGAGCTGACGGCTAGTGATTGAGCCGAGTACGGTGAGACCTGTACTCGAGCTGACGGCCAGCAATTGAGCCGCATACGGTGAGATCTGTATCCGCGCTGACGGGTGATGAGCCCTTTGCGATGCCTTCACTACGCTTCTCAAACCATAACATCGTATGAGAATAACTAGGATTGACGACCCTAGAATGGATCATCATGTTTGGGAATGATACAAGGGAGGTACCTTAGTTTCCTAATACTGCTGTTTGAAATGGACTAATAAAAACTTGGTAATCATGAGCATTATCGCACCGCATGTGCTTTGTAGATGTGGCGCACTGAGGGAGTAAGCATTCGCGAACGTAAGATGATGTCGCTTGAGGGTGGTTTGGCAAGGGCATACAGCATCAGTCATTTCATTCTTGCATTTAATAAGAGTAGTTAGAATTGTTTGATTTGTACGCTTTATCATTACTGCTTGATTGAATTGATAACATGTTAACCTATGCCTTATTGTTCCACTGAGTTGATCACTCACTCCCACGTTACGGGACGGTGTTCCGAACACCCACCAGATTTGTTGAATTTCAGGTGATGGCGATGCTTGTGAAGCAGAGCCGGACTACTTCTGTGATGATAGGAGGAGTTCTCCTATCTGTATCTCTGGCAGGTCAATGAAGACCTGATATTGTATTGACGGGGCTATGGTACATGGGATAGGAGGCATTACACTTCCTCACATTGGTATATTCTAGAACTGCACTTATATTTATTTAACCTGGTAATGTTATCACACTCTGGAGACTCATCATAGGTTATCTATTTTATCTATCTATCACAGTCTTCGCTTGCCAAATTTAACTGTCTCTGGAGTATGATATGCTGTTTGGCTTAATCTCACTCATGTTCAACGCACGAATACTGTCAACATCCAATCATCATTCATTTTGTTGCATAAGTGATGTTCTGGAACTCGGGAGTTGAGTTTATGCTCGACCCCCGATTTTCAGGGCGTTACAGAAAGGGTTTTAGGTATAAGATCTAAGGTAAAACACACAAAAGCACTCTCTTCTTTCTCTACCAGCAATAATAGACAAGTCCTCTATATATAGGCAAAAGGTTCCAACGGATATAAAACGATCACATTTATGACAGAGTTCGATATCATCGGGGATATAATCTCAATGGCATCGATGGTCTGTTCGATGACACAAACTCAAATGTCATACGCTTTTGAAACCTCTTGCCAACTGGTCGATGGAATTGAAACAGGTGTCGATGTCATCGGATTTCGAGCTTTGATTCAATCGATAATAGTGTCGATCCATCGACATTTGAATAATGAGAGAGACTTGACTAGAAATATTTCAGGTTTACAAGAATGATTGAGGGACCATCGAGATCATCGGAATTTGAATGTCGATGATATCGATTCCTGTGTCGATGCATCGATAAATCTAACGGATTTTTCTTTAAGCTTGCTGGACAATTCATGTCCTTGTTCAATGCAATCGAGACCGTACCAATATTATTGATATTTGAATATCGATTCTATCGAGAGACCCCCGATCATAGATAAACCATCCTGAAATATTTTGCTGGAAGAACTTGGCGCTCAAGACCGATATCATCGAGAGCCTTCCGATATCATCGAGATTTAAATTTCAATGGTATCGAGGAGGCTTCGATATATCGATGCATATATGATATTCTTAAGAAAAAATAAGGGCGCCGGAGATCTGCCTGTCCATTTTATCGAGTCACATTTGATGGACTCGAGATTTGAATATCGATGATATCAATAGTATATCATTGTATCGATAATTCCGTCCAGATGAGTATGTGATTGCTGGAAATATTTTGTCCTCATATCAATGATATTGTTTAGGTATCGAGGACATCGACAGAGCAGGTCGATCATATCGATATGTGTATCGATAAAATCGACAAAGCAAGACAACTTAGTGAATTTTCCTATTTTGAAAAAAAGTTTTCTTAACTTAAAACCCTGTGATGTTCTAGTTTATTTTAAGGGTTTTATATACCTGGTGTTTTAGGACAAGAGATGTGAGGCTTAGATTTACCTATGGTGAGCTTGCACACATCCGGTTGAGACAAATGCTTGAATTGATCTTCCTATGAAGCTCTGCAGTCTGACTGACTCAACAGTCACACTAATTGACAAACCAGGGCACTTTCATCCCAATCGTTTTAGACTCATGGGAAATCTCACATACTCTTGTATTCTTGTAAAAGATGATTCAACATTGCCCATTACGCTTTCACTGCGTACTCTAATTTTCCAATGTATTACCTGAATTTGAATATGCTTCTTTCATCCTCACTGGCTCACTAGGCTTAGGTTTTACAATGTACTACTCATAAGTTGGATAAATTAGACGTCTAGGTGCACGTATAATTGGTTATGTGAATTGGGATGCTACTGCCTTACCCCCTTAAAACAAAATCTCGACCCCGATATTTGGTATGTGGATTAAACCGTTCGTTCCTTATTTAAATTTAGTTCGTAATTCCATGGTCCTGATCACTATACATCCTGGGAGAAATCTTCATTTCGCCCTGAAAGCCAGATGTCCTAATTGGACTAGACGACAATGGGTAGGCTAGGTTTCATAAAGGATAGACCATATCATCCCTTCGTTGTTGCACTTAAGCTTTAGTGTTGTCCTTTATATGAATGTTGTACATTCTCAAGATTGTTTTACATTGACAGTCTGTCACTCCCAGAATTTTAATTTCTGATCCATCCATCCAATTTATTTGAAATTTGGATCTTAAACTCCTGATTTATTCTTGAGACTCCACGAGACCAGATTTATATAGAATTTTGTACAGATCTGATTGGGTTGAAATTTTAGGGAGAGATTATGGGGACCTAAATGAACTATCAGAAAAGTTTCAAACTTTTCCGATATGTCCACTTACTGTAATTAGTAGGGATATCGTAACATGTCTGAATTCCATTAGAATAGTTGGGAAACTCTGAAAATAATTGAAAAATCTTTATTCCCATAAGGGGACCTTGTTCTTCTTGATTTTGATCTTATTTAGGAATTTTCCTAAAGGTAACTAGATTCATAGTTTATAAATTTCACATCTAACTTGATATTTCCAATGGGGAACCTGAATATGGGTATTTAATTCCTCAACTTCCTAGTTCCTTTGGGAATTCAGTTGAGTATACGTATCTAATTCTTATATGTCCTATCATGTGAAGCTTGTGGTGGTCCATTCCCTCAGGCCCAATTAATCTCATTCTTATGCTCTGATACCAACTGTAACATCCCAAATTTTCATGGCCAGAGGTTGTACTCATGCCCGAGAAAACTGGGTGTTAATAATGTAAAAACTTTGATGCTTTAAAAATCGCACCTTATTTTTTTCATTTAGATCACATCCAGATATATTCATGAAGGTAACATTCACAATAATAAAATCAACTGTATTGATTATATTTCATCAGAGTAAAAAGAATAATCATATGTCCACTCAATGGGATCTTATTACATTTAACAAGTTTGCAGCGGAAGTATAAAACTATATCATAAAACTGTCTTCTTATTCTTTTAACATAATCTTCCTTAGGGAGATTGTTCACCAGGCCTTCAATCTATATGTCACCTGCATAATCTGTACGGTTGGGAGAGGGTCAATGCCCTACTCATAGTGATGATGATCCTTTAAGATTAACAATAATTCAACAGATTCATAAACATAAAGTTAGGGTTTTGATACGTCCCGTAGTCCACTGATATGAGGATATTAGAATGCGCAAAAAACCTACATGAGATGCATGCCTAGCAAAGTGTGTGCAGTTCATCATACGTAGTGATCATCATAATGTGGAATCCGATTTATAGAAAACCCTGCTCGACCTGCATCCCATAACTACGGATATTCGTCAGCACGGCCAATGCTAACGTGGATTTATGCGAACATCTCAAGGCAACAAAACATGCGGTTGGGGGATTTACGTAACACGATGTGTTCATGGAGTGACTATTTGTGACATCTAATCCTGAAAAAGTGATTTAGTACGCATGATGATTTACCTACATCGATTGTGCACCATGCCAACTAACCCATGGAATTACGTGCCAACCAAGAGGGCCGCTACCCATAACGCATTACGTTCATGATAAGATATTCGATTCAATAGTTGTGATACCTCTTAACACATCACTTGCACTTATAGAGAATATAAATTGAACCACGAAGGATCTGGAATATCAAGACACATGCCTAAGCCTTAAAGATAAATAACACAAGGCCAATATAATAAAGAGAAGAGTGACAATGGTCAACTCAAATAGTGGCAATGACCAATATAACAAATAGGAGAATGACAATGGTCAACTCAATAAAAGAAGAGTAGAAATGGCTAACTCAACAAATAGAAGAGCGACAACGACTGATTCAATAATAAGAACAGTGGCAATGGCCAACTCAATAAAGAGACGAGTGGTAGAGCCAACCCAAATAAAGAGACAAGAAGTGGCAGGGCCAACTCAATAAATTTGATAAGGCAAGGGTAAGGCTTGTATCCATGGCCCCACATAAATTCAGAAAGATCACTTGTAATTAACATTATACTGTAAGCCAAAGTTAAATAATTGATGGTAAAACATATAATTGCAAGAAAAATTCAAAGTAATATGAAGGCATGTAAAAGGTAAGATAAATATATCAACTTAAATTAATGTAAGCTTAAAGGATAAAACCTTCACCTTTAGTGTTGCTTCCTTCTTGGAGGTGGGCATACATCAAAGGATTAAATCCTTAATCTAATATTTTACAACGTTCGAAGGGTTAGTTTTTTTTTTTTTTTTTTTTTTTTTTTTTTTTTTTTCTTTTCTTTCAGCTAGCTAGTTTAATCAAGATATGGAAGGAAGGGGAAGAAGGGTATAAAAGGGTAGATTGGGCGTGGCCCACCTTGGTAAATCAGCAGATTTGCTGATCAGTGGACGTCCGGTGTCGCGGTTCTCCTTCTCCTCTCCTTCCTTTCTCTTCCTTTCTTTTCTTTCTTCATTCCTATTCATTTCCTTTCTTTTCTTTTCTTTTCTTTCTTTCTTTCTTTCTTTTCTTTCTTTCTTTCCTTTCTCTTTCTTTCTCGTTTCTTGCTATGGCACATCCAGCAAAGGCTGGCCGTTGCTCTCTCTGTTTCTTTCCTTCTACCTCTCTTCCTTGCTTCTCCCTCTCTCTTTCTTGTCGTTTCCTCCAACCGTTGGGGTGGAAGCCTTTCATATGCGTGAAGGCTGGCGAAACTCCCATGCGTAGGAATTTCACAATCTTTCTGCCGCAACAGGACTGCGTAGGACTTACGCGGTCCCTGTTTTTATGTAACGAGGTCGGTAGCGGCTCTCGTTGGGAAGGAAGGCTGGTCAACGGCCTCTGTGTAGGATCTTTCCTAATGGCCTTCTTGGATGTAGTCGGATTCCCCTAAGGATGTTCATGAACGACCTTGATTACCTGATGGGTCGAACAGTTGATTATGATGCAGTAGTTTTCCTTTCGATCTGAAGGTTTCAACCGGATCGGATTGCATACGCAACCGTTTGCATGGGTCCTAAAAGATATTATTTTCTTGTTCGAGGTCAAGGGCTAGGCTTGGCAAACGGTTCAGATTACTTGGATTTGACATAGTGATGGCCCACTTGGATCAAACGTTTGCAGCGTGGCGATCTGTGTCAGGCTACATAGGCTTTGCAACGGATGTCCATCCGATTGCATGGGTTGAGAAAGAATCAAGGGTGTGGTCGATTTTTCATCATGATCATCTAAGTGGGCCATCGTGCCTTCAAACGGATGTTGTTCGTTTAAACTTCTGATTTAGTAGATTCTTGATCTTCCTGGTGTGGTCTTTGGGTTTTTTATTAATGGTGGAAGTCACATGGCTTTGGTCGGATTTTCCACCCAGAGATTCTTGAGGATTTAAATTGTCCATGTAAATGATGATCTAGGGCCAGAGATGTTGAAAGCGGACGGCTGTCCATTTCTCTTGCGAATGCCGGAGAGAATCCTCCCTGTTTCAAATTTTCGTCGGGTCAAACTTAGTTCCATGCACCACTGGTGAACGCGAGTGGAGCACACGTGCTACAAGTGGGGCCCACTATAATGTTTGTAAGTGAATCCACACCGTCCATTTGTTGTTCCATTTAATTTAAGGGGTTGAGCCCAAATTTGAAGCATATCAAAAGATCAGGTGGGCCCCAAATCAATGGTTAATGGCTGATTTATCCATTGGGTTATTTTTACAATGATTTAAGGGTTGAAATCCAACGTGTACAGCTAATTTGTCATATAAAGGCATGGTGTGAAATTTTGCATCAAACGGATTATGGGAACCATGTGATCTAGAACTAGGGGTCTAGGTGAATGGCATATTCGTAATTATTGTTTATCTGAGATTTTTGCAAAATCTAATGGTTCTACATGGCTGTGGACACGTTTCTAAGTAATTCTTATTAAAGAAATTATGTCTAAATCCTTATGGATGACGGATCATACATTGATTAAGTTCAAGGGAATGTATATGTACTAATCCACGTGATTAACGGTCGAATGACTTGATTTATAGATGGTAGTTGTTTTCTAGGGTTAGATTCGCTAATTTACTTAGGGGAAGTACATAAGTCAAGTCTCATGATGGATAGTCTAGTATTTAAAATCAACAGTCAGATGGCTTTATCTATAAATGGAGATCATTCCCAAGGGTTAAATTCGTGTCAGGGAATAGATGTAAGGTTAGGGTAGTTAGATTTGTATCCTACAGATGTACATATAAGTTAATTTCTTGATAGCGCTCAAGAACTTTCAATACTCAGGTATTGAAATGTTCGAAGTGCTACAACTACAAGTGGATCCTTGGAAACCCTACTTCCCACCTTTGAAATCTTAAGTTTCTAATTACACACTTTACAATTACTCCATTTAATTCAAGATTTAGATTCATATCTTTTTCTAATTTTACTTCTAGTTACTTTCAGAATACACACAAGATTAGTCCATGTGGATTCGACCTCGGTCTCACCGAGATTATTACTGCATCGCCACCCTACACTTGGGGTTGTGAGCAAGTTTTTGGCGCTGTTGCTGGGGACTAACGGTTGCATTTTTCTGTGATTAATTAGTTTTAGAATTAGTTTAAGATTAGGATTTTTCTACTTTCTATTTTTACGTTATGGTTTTTTCTGAATTATTTTAGAAATTAATTTAGCTTTCTATTTCTAGGTTTAGAAACTTTCCATTTTTATTTTTAGAAACTAATTTACTTTCTAATTCTAGGATTGAAACTTTCCTAATTTGTTTTTAGAAACTAATTTTTTAGAAACTTTCTTAATCTATTTTTAGAAACTAATTTCCTTTCCCTTTTCTTGGTTAGAAACTAGCTTACTTTCCTTTTTCTTTTTTAGAAACTAACTTACTTTCTATTTTTAGAATCTTTCCTTTTTTTTTTTAGAAACTAGGTTACTTTCCTTTTTGTTTTTTAAGAAACTAACTTACTTTCTACTTTTAGAATCTTTCCTTTTTCTTTTTTTAGAAACTAAGTTGCTTTCTTAGTTCGTTTTTTTAGAAATTAACTCACTTTCCTTTTTCTAGGTTTAGAAACTTTCCCAATTTGTTTTTAAAACTTTCCATTTTCATTTTTGGAAACTAGGTTATTTTTTTAGAAACTAACTCATCTTTCTATTTTTAGAAACTTTCTATTTCTCTTTTTAGAAACTAATTCGCTTTCCTTTTCTTTTGCAAGATCCTAACATAAAAACTTCTAATTTGGTAACTTCTTTATAATTCTCTCTTTTTTATTTCTATATTTCTATTTCCCTTTTTTCTTTTTAGGTTTAAGTTAGATTCTGAAATTGAGGGCTGAGAGTGTTTCATGCCCAAGTGGGTTCGTGACAACACTCGACGTCTCTTGAGTAAAGGAGGATTGTTGAGGGGTTATCTATCCATCACAGGATTAGACACCACTCTAGATCCACAGATTTAATAGAAGTTATGGTTGCAAATCAACTAGCTAATCAACTTCCAAATCCACCCCAACTTACGGTGGAGGAAATCTATAATGAGAACGAGGTGCATCAAGCACCCCACCTCGTACTTTACGAGACTATTTACAACTGGCGGGGGTGGCGGGGGTGAGCACCCCTTCTGTATGGTTTTTCCAAAAAATACAAGAAACATAGACATCAAGCTAGGAGTGATCCAACTCCTTCCAAAGTTCCTTGGGCTTGAATCTGAAAATCTATTTTACACTTGAAAGAGTTTGATGAGATCATAACCACTTTATACTTTCCTAACGTGTCTGAGGACACAATCCGGTTGAAACTCTTCCCTTTCTCCCTGAAAGAAAAGGCTAAGACGTGGTTATAGTCACTACGTCCATGATCTATTGGCAGATGGAATGACATGACAAGGGAGTTCATAACGAAATTCTTCCCATATCATAAAATGAACACCATCAGAAAGTCGATCATGAACTTCGCTCAAAGGGAAGATGAAACATTCTTCCAATATTGGGAGCAGTTCAAGGATCTTGCCAGTTCATGCCCACAATACGGTTTTGAAACGTGCTGCATAACAAATTTCTTCCATGAAGGACTGACATCTTCCATGCACCAATTTGTTGAGAAAATGTGCAATGGGGAATTCCTGAACAAAGATGTTGATGAAGTGTGGGATTTCTTTGATAAACTTGCCGAAACCGCATAATCATGGGACATCACCCCAAGAACGAGCATCACGTCTAAGCCTACTCAATCAAAGGAGAGAGGTGGAATATATCTTTTGAAAGAGGAAGATGATATCAATGCAAAAGTGGCCAGTCTCACAAGGAAACTCGAGGCCATGGAACTTAGGAAGGATATGGATAAGGAAGTTGTCTACGGTATTTGTGCTTGTAATATTTATACAACTGAAAATTGCCCAACTATACCTGCGTTTATGAAATATTGAATAAGCAATCAAATGCTGTAAACAACTACCAAAGGTCTTTCAAGGGACTCACTTCGAACACATACAACTCCAGCTGGATCAAACATCCGAATTTCAGTTAGAGCAATGGACAATCTATTACACCTCAAGGAATCCCTAATCAATTCTTAAATCAAGGGAAACTTCAAGAGGAATTGGTTCAAAATCCTCTAGAGCTCATCCAACAAAGTACTCTTCAAACCTTACAAGAACTCATAAAGGCTATACAAAAGATAGACTCACGCTTTACAGTTATGGAGAAAGGGATGCTTCCAGCCCAAGCTATCCCCAATCCTAAACCGCAATATGAAGTTATTGAACCAAGCTCTTCAAATCTAATGGAACAAGCTAAGTCTATCACCACTCTTAGGAGTGGGAAGATAATTGACAAATCTATTTTGCTAAGGGCTGAGAAGCCTAAGGATCCGGATATAGATGAGACTAATAGACCTAACAATGCTCCACATGAGGTAGAATTGGAACTTCAAAGCAAACTGATTGCTCCATTTTCCCAACGATTGATAGCACCAAAACCTCTCTCTAACTCTCAGGATATTCTAGAGGTGGTTTAGCAAGTGAAGGTCAACATTCCTTTATTGGATGAGCACTCAAATTCACGTCATTCTTAGTCGCCCATTCCTTGCACATCAAATGCATTCATCAATTGTAGAAATGGAGTCATGAATTTATTTCTGGGAATATGACATTGGAGGTCAATATCTTTTTCAATATGAGTAAATAGGCAAAGGATGATGACGATGCCCACGATGTTAACTTGATTGATTCTTTCGTGGAAGATAGAACTCTAATGACCTTATCCTCTGACCTCTAGAGACGTCCTTGGCCCACTCCCATGATTTAGATGATGATATGATTAGGGAGGCGGGTGTCATGCTTAATATTGTGCCAGTACTTGAAGTTAACCGGTGGAGGCCACAATTTGAAGAATTGCCCCACACTGATGTAATGCCTCTACTATCTAACCTCAAGGCACCGAAACTTGACCTAAAACCTTTGCCCACTGATTTGAAATATGCCTATTTAGGTTAATATGAGACATATCCGATGGTGATTTCTTCCAACCTTGAGCAAGACAGGAGAGTATACTTATTTCTACTATCATTGAGCATAAAGTAGCCCTTGGATGGTCAATTGCGGATCTCAAGGGAATTGACCCTTTGATTTGTACTCACTGTATTTATCTAGAGGATAATGCAAAAAGCTCCTGGCAAACACAACATAGATTAAATTCAAACATGAAGGAAGTGGTTAAGGCCAAGGTTCTTAAGCTATTATATGTGGGTATCATATACCTTATATCCGATAGCCAATGGGTGAGTCCAACTCAGGTGGTTCCTCAGAAGTCCGGAATCACCATCATAGCCAATGCTGACAATGAACTCATGCCAACTAGAGTTACTACTGGTTGGAGAATGTACATTGACTATAGAAAATTAAATACCGTCACAAGGAAGGACCACTTTAATTTGCCCTTTATTGATCAAATCTTGGAAAGGCTAGTTGGTCATTCATATTATTGTTTCCTTGACGGATATTCGAGCTACAACCAGATAGAGATAGCTACTGAAGATTGGGAAAAGACCACATTAACATGTCCCTTTGGCACCTTTGCTTACCAAAGGATGCCATTTGGACTATGTAATGTCCCAATCACTTTTCAGCGATGCATGATGAGTTTTTTTTTTGACATGGTGGGGCAATATTTAGAGGTCTTCATAGATGACTTCTCTATCTTGGTCCATCCTTCAGCGATTGTTTGGAGAATCTTAAATATGTGATGAAGCAATGTGAGGAAAAGAATTGGTATTAAATTGAGGGAAGTGTCATTTCATGGTTTGTAAGGGGATTGTCCTTGGACATATCATCTCGTCCAAAGGAATTGAGGTAGATAAGGCTAAGATTGATTTTATCTCTAACTTACCTCCACCCAAGAATATACGAGACGTGCGATCCTTTTTAGGACATGCCAGATTTTACAGCAGATTCATAAAGGACTTTAACCACCTCTCTCGTCCTTTATGCAATCTACTTCAGAAGGATGTACCATATGAGTGGATTGAGCAATGCCTGGAAGCTTTTTCTAAGCTTAAGGACATGTTAACCATTACACCTATCATGCAGCCACCTGACTAGAGCATTCCTTTTGAAATTATGTGTGATGCATTCGATTATGCTCTTAGGGTAGTGTTAGGCCTGAGAAAAGAGAAGAAGCCCTATGTTATACACTATGCAAGTAGAACTCTAAATCCTGCCCAAGTGAATTACTTAACTACGGAGAATGAACTCTTAGCTGTAGTATTCACTTTAGACAAATTTAGGTCCTACTTGATCGGATCTAAGATCATCAACTACACAGATCATGCGGAGCTCAAGTATCTTCTTTCTAAGAATGATGCTAAGCATCGCTTAATAAGATGGATCCTCCTACTCCAAGAATTTGATTTGGAAATAAAAGATAAAAAGGGAGTTGTTGAGCATTAAAAAGAGAGAGAAGATAACAAGAAGTCATTGTGTGCAGATAACTATTGTGCGCAGACAACCATTGTGTGCAGAGAGGTATTGTGCGCTGATGATCATTGTGCGCAGTGGAGCATTGTGCGCTGAAAGGAGTTAGTCCGCACAAAGAAATTTGCACATTGAAGTCTGCACAAAGGAATCTGCACATTGAAGTCCGCATAAGGGAATCCGCATAAAGGAGACTGCACAGAGGGGAATTGGCGCACAAGGGATACCACGCAATGTTGATGTGTCATGTTCACACATGTGAAAGGGCTATAAATACCCCTTGACCCTTTAATAGGAGGTCATTAGCAACCAATTAAGGAGAAGAAGAAGATCCCAAAGAGAGAGAGGTAGAGTCCGCATTCATTGTCCGAGACAGGTGTTGTGCGGTGCACAACACTATTGGCACGCAACGCTATTGGCGCACAACAAAAGCTAGCGCACGACACTAGCTGGCGCACAACACTGTCGACCACACAACACTACCGAGCGTGCATCGAGCTTAGCGCACACCAAGGAGGGCGCACAACACTGATAGCGAGCGCATATCAGCCCAAATGCATGATAATACTTAGTGCACAGCAGTGTTCAGTGCATAACAGTCTGCAATATACGGCGTTTCCAACACATATTGTCTTTATTGGTTTTCTATTACAAGTCATGAACATTATGTTTTGAAATCAAAGGAGAAAATGATGTAAAAGAACTTGGAATGAATAAATGATGTGATTATTTTCTTTACTTTCTTTTGTTCAAAATTAAGTGAATAAGATAATTTCCCCAAATGGAATGCATTTGTTTCTTGTTCGAAACAAAATGGCGACTCTGCTGGGGACATTTTTTATATTCACTTAAATATTAACTTAAGAATTGCATGAAAGATAATCACAATTGTTTGGTGCCAGTAAGGCGCCAAAATGGTGACTCTCGGCAGGAACATCCTACCTTTCAACTCTAAAATAGAATATAACTTAATTTAATTATTAATTTTTTGTTGTTTTACAATATGGACAATTCAGGAGAAAAGATATCGCAACCCACCAACCGATCAATGGCAATCGTTCAGAAGAATATAGTCTTCTATTTCACTACAACGGGTTTCATCGTGGAGTATGCTGAAAAAGCGATGTTAACCAAACATGTGGAACCACGGGCAACTGCTACAGTTATAACGGCGTCACCAATTGCACAGGAAGAAAGAGATGATTGGATAGTCATCACGCGTAGAAGGACAAGGACCCGAAATATCACCGTGACAGGATGTAACACCCAGGATTTTTGCCAACCTGAAGATAGACGTCCTTAGGCAATTGGTCAAATCCTAACACCTTATTAACTTGTCAAAACTCAATCCCAAAGTCTCAAGTCCCCTTTCAACCCATTTCCTTCAAAATCTCCTATTTCACCTTTCACCACCTTGTTCTTTAGATGTTTCTGAGTACTTTTATATTAAACATGAATCCTATAGTTTATGTAATGAAGAACAATACTTTTGAAATCCGTACAAAGACCTGAGTATCACCTGAGGCAAAAATCATACAGGACTAAATCCTTTAGAAATTAGATGAGTTTAACTAAGTGCTAAACTAGATTAGTTGTGAAATCCGTTTGAATCACTTTAAATATGATCTGCAAGACCCAAAACTTGTATTCTCATCGACGTTACATTACCCTAAAATCTAGGATCAATCTCATTACCCGGCTGCTCTTGGGAGTATCACGAAACTCCGTATAAGATCTGGACCGCACATCGAAAGTCCGAATAATACGAAGTTATAGAATTAGGATCACCTTGCTGGGCTTGACAACCATCTCGGAAATCAAATCCAGATAGTGTCCCGGGGTTATTCGCTTGAGCCCAGAGTGAAGTGTGTGAGAAATGTAGATATTTTAGAAATAAATATCTAAATTTAAGTAATCTGAGACTTGTCACTTGCGGGCCTGATGTAAGTAATTAGACCGTCAGAATCTGACCCAATTACACCCTTGGATTAGGGAAAATTTTCCATACATGGCAGTGCACTTGTGGCCCTGATCGATAGACGCGGACCGTTGAATTGAAACCGATCCGCCACGGTCGATCTGTCAAGCCGATCAGACTGAAAGCTTAACTCGACCTAGATCCATAGTCAGTGAGCTTAAGTCCAACCTTTGCTCAAGGGGGGGCTTCAGAAGTGCTCCGTTGAGACGGAACAGTCCGTATTTGGACATAACCTTAGCATACCTTGGCCCTGGGTCTAATTTGGTGAGTTCTGAGTCTATATAAGGACCTTAAACCGTCACTCTCTCATTCCATACGAATTTGAGAAAACCTAGAACAGAGAAGAGAGAAAAGAGAGAGAAACTGTGAGAGTAGTGGGAGCATCTTCCTGATACTCTATCCCACTGCTATACGTGCTTAGCCATCACCTTCTAATCGCTCTTCTGGCGATTCTGACCTCATTTTTAGGTAAGGAAACTCTAACCCTAACTTGTTCTAGGGTTTCAAAGGTTGTAAGTTGTGAAATAGCTGACTTAATTCTTGCTATAGGTTGATATAGCATCGTTGAAGAAGACTTAGCATTTCTATCAAATTCATTACGCTTCTACGGCATAAGGTGCGGACTTTAAACATATAAGTTATGATTTTCGAGGCTTTCAATGTCAGATAATGATATATTACTGATGTGGATGCTATTGCACATGTACAAAGTGCTATCCATTTCATTTTTCAGATACACGCTAATTATGTTGAATATACTGTATTCCTCGTATTTGTAGAAAATACCGTATACGTATAAAATACAGATTTATGCTTGCCATGATTAATTGTTGTCCATGTATGCTAGATGCATGTGTATCAACTTCTGGGTGAACGGATTAGCCTAATATATGTTATATCAACATACGTTGCGTATGTTATATTGTGTAGCCTAAGTGTTTGTGAAAATGACCGAATGAGTATAGAATTCGCATTCGTGCTCGCCATGACTAGTTGTCATGGATATACGATTGTTATATAGGCGATACCCCTTTGACGAAAGGATTTGCCCTAAATCACGCCCCGGCCAATATACGTTATATCTGTTAAAGCGTGTAGCCCAAGCGTTTATGGAAATGAATGAATGAATATGGAACTTGGATTCATGCTTGACATGATTATCCGCCGTGGGTGCATGCGTGTTATACATGGAGCAGCTCCCTAGTGAAAGGAATTGGCCTAATACCTATGTGATCAACATACGTCATGTATGTTGATGTATGTAGTCTAAAGTGTTGTTGGAATGTCTGAATGAGTGGTAGTTAGTAAATTGTAATGTATAAGGGTGTTGAGATATGATTTTAACTCCTTTAACTATGTGTATGTTTTCCTCCATGTACCGTCTATTATAATGTCTGTTTCTCTATGTAATGCATATGTTTAAATCCATGTTTAAGTTGTATTCCATAAAATCCGTTATGGGTGATGGGGGAGTGGTGTAACGATTCCGGTGCAACAACCCTGACAGCCCTAAGCGGACAATATCAGACTTTGATTTTTTTATTTGAAATCTTGATCCATTATTTCTTTAACTATCTATACTTGAATGTGATTGGGGCTATTGTATAGTCCAGACAATCGATAACAGGCCTTGAGTTCGTGGCTGAGATTCATTCGTCACGAAGGACGTGTTTGACGAACCTGAGTCGTACGTCGGTTGTCAGCAGTGGTTAGGCCGCATGGAGTGCTTGCGCACTTCATGTCGATCCACTTGATATGCGCTCGTGCTAGTCGAGCTCGTCAAGTAACCCGATTAGCCATTTTATGTTTACCATGTTTGGACGCTACTGCTTAAACTTAAGGTACCGAACTCACCAGTGGAATCCTGTTAACCTTAGTACCTCGATCCGCTAAGACTCATGAGCCGGACATGGTGGTATGGGACACCGTGGTCGAACTGTTGGCCTACGCTGGGGCGATGTGCCTCCCCGTAGTGACCAGTGAGCAACCCAGACTCGTGAGCCGAATACGATGGTATGGGACACTGTATTCGAGCTGTCGGCTGAAAAGGCCAAGCTATATGTCCTAGAGGGGGGTGAATAGGACTATGCCAAATTTAAAATAAAATTAGCGGAAATAAATTAAACCAATAGCCTTACAATCTGAATCAATTCACAAAGCTAAATTTAAATCACCTTGATAAATAGGTATTGAGAGATTGATACAAATTCAGTTCTAAGGACAACCTTACACCATAATAAACAAGGGCTTATGGTAGGACAACCTTATTTCTAGAACCTCTTTTGGATCAAGGACTCAATTTTAATATAAGTAAATGAAATAGCAAGGAATTGAAATTAAATGCAGAAGTAAGATCTAAATTATTACAACAATCCCCACACTTGCTTGAAATGTAAATAGTTACAACATTCACATCCACTTGTACATTCCACACAATCGAATGATAAAAGATATGAAAATTAAGCAAGCATTCAATCCACAAGACAAAGAGTTATAGTGGTTCGCCTGTGTGTACACCAACTGTTTTCCAACAGCCACACAAAAAGCTACTCCACTCCTAATATCCTCACACAGGGGATATTAGCGTTCACTATCAAATAGGTTTTCACAGGTTCACCAAAAACCTTTACAATTGTGTCTTTTTCACTTGGGCTTACACAATTCAAAAACCCCTCTTTTCTGAGTTTTTGGTTTTCCTCAGACAACCAATACAATGAGATTTTTCTGGTTCAACCTCAAACAAAACCAGTACAATGAGATTTTTCTGGCTTAACCTCAAACAAAACCAAAAGAAATGAAATTTTACAGAATTGTAAAATACCTGGATTTCTCCTTTTCGTAGCAGCCCGGTAGAACCAATCGGAGTAGATGATTGAATGTCAAAGTTCAATTTCCAATACTCACATTCATAAGGTTCTAAATTCTAATTGATTTTAGATTTTAACAAGTTGGGCGTAGCTATATTTGATTTTGATTCCAAGAAGAAGGAATAAGATAATTCCTCTTTTCAAAAAAAGATTGGAATAAGAAACAAAATCAAATTAAATAAGCTAGCAAAAAGGAATATTAAATAAGCACAATGTAGCTTAAAATAAACACAGACTTATCTCAGAGTGATCACTTGAAAATTCTTGAATTGAATCGAGTTGAAGTGTGAAAACTCTGAATTTCGTGTTCAATTTATAGAAGCAGAAATCGCTCCTACGACTGGTCTTAGAAACCTACGACTGGTCGTAGCTCTAACAGACTTTTGAAAAAATAAGCGCGATCTTTGAAAGTCGTTCCACGACTGGTCGTGAGTAGCCTACGACTGGTCGTGGGTCACCTACGACTGGTCGTAGGACCAGAGATTACGTTGCTGGACTTTGAGTCGTAGCTCCACGACTGGTCGTGGACGAGTCGAAGCCACACCTACGACCGGTCGAAGGACCTCCAGGACTGGTCGTGGGCGTACCAAAAATTTCGAAAAATCTTCAACTACTTAGGACTGGTCGTGGAATTTCTTGGACTAGTCGAACCAATGCTAGGACTGGTCGAACAAGAGCTAGGACTGGTCGTAGAATAGACCAACCTTATGTAAAATAAATATTTGATTTATGTATCCAAAGTGACCTACTTAAAGGGTCAACCTAAGGTCATTCAAACCTGAACCATGTCGTATGGACATTGAACTTCAACCATTCAACGAATGTAGATATTTTGAACCATATCAGGCTTGAGATCTTGAACTTGTTGAAGCTTTAAACTTGAGATCTTCATCAACATAAAACTACTTCATGCGTTGCTTCTTCAGACTTGAATTTCAACATTGTAGCTTCTTGAGTCTTCAACATGTAGCTTCTTGAGACTTCAACATGTAGCTTCTTGAGGCTTCAACATGTAGCTTCTTGAAGAGTTTATGCAGTGTCTTGAATTCAAATAAATTGTCATACAAGTACAGGACACAGATAGATGTTTTGACACATCAAAATTTGACAACCAAAGGAGCATGAGACCATAACACTTACAATCTCCCCCTTTGTCAAATTTGTGACAAAACACCCAAATTATAATACTTCAAATTGAAACGAAGTACTCACAACAAGTTCAACAATAGAGAAGCATACACACCACAAGTTCATCAATAGAGAAGCATGCACAGATATATATGATAAGTAATAACTAGCATCATTCTCCCATAACTACCCCTGAGAAGCTTAACTCCCCCTGAGTAATAGATAATAGAAGCACATCTCCCAAAACTTCTCCCCCTTTTTTTCACAAAATGACAAAGGAAGAAGGGCAGCAATGATAATGAATATAGCAGTTAGAATATAAATTCAAGAGAGCTTTAGTGCATAATTCAAAAAGTCATTGAGCATGTAAAGTTCACAAAAAAATTATTACAGACCCATCAAAAATTCAGTCAGAACCAGAGGATGGAGCAAGATTAGAAGGATCAATTTTTTGTAAACCCTTAGCAATCCGCCTCATATATTTGCGTAGATAAGAGAATTGCGTGTCTTGGGTAACACGAATTTGAGCCACCTGCTCTTGAAGGGAATTCAATCTCTCATCAAAATCAGAGGGCTGAAAATCAGGATCATCAGCCGAGTCTGACTCAAGTTCTTCAAATAAATCATCCATATTCACGTCTTCAGTAGGATCACCAGCTTGACCTGCATCTCCTGCTTCAGCACCACCGCTACCAGCATCCACTTGGCCATCAGCCAATTCTAAAGTCATCTTGTTAATATTGGAATTATTAAAAGGGAGATGATGGATGGGTTTTTCTCTAGTAGGCATAGCCACGAGCATATGATTTGCCAGCATAGTCAATAAATAACCAAAGGGTATATCACTATGTCCAGGATGGTGACGAGACAGAATAATGGAATGACAAATTAAAGAAGGTAAACATATTTTTGCACCAGAGATGACAGAATGCAAAACACGAACCATAAAAGCAGTGAGTTCGGTTTTATTACTAGCACGTGGATAAAGATTAGAGATGAAAATCCTATGAAGTACCTTGTGTCTGGGTAACAAAAACCTTGAGGGAAGTGCATGACCTTTATGAGTCCAGTGAGCATCCAAATTACATAAATCTCTAGTAAGCATTCTTCGTTCAGATTCTGAGAGACTGTCATGTAAAATATTAATTGGAATGCTCTCATCATTGACAGGTATTTCCATAATGTCAGCAATCAAATGTCGATCCACTAAAAACAATCCTTCTTGATTATCAACTTTAAAAGTTAAATCCTCAAGAGAAAAATCACAGATACATGCAAACATGGATTGGGCAATGGACTGGTATGCAGCTCCACCCCAATGCAAGATGTTATCCCATCCCACAGATTCCAACAGAGGAGGGATACCAAATGAAGCAATGTGATTAACATTCACAGGACGCTCAACAATAACATTGCGCATACGCAAATCCCGAACATTAGAAGGATCATTTTCGGGAGACCGAAGATGACGTTGTGCAATAGAAGTTGACCTAGATGAAGAGGGACCTCGAGTAGTTTTCTTTTTACCTCTAGCATCCATTTTCAAATGAGGATTTCAAGGAAACAACAAAATGCAAGATAGAAGAAATGGGTTTTAGATAGAACAGATTTTTCAAGATAAAACCCCAATCTTGCAATGAACGACCAAATAGATTCTACAAGAATGTGATTTGAAACACTAATATCAAGAATCTACAATAAAAATGCAAAGGAACCACTAACCTTGAAGTACTAAGATGGTGGGTTCGACCGGTCGTAGCTAGAGCCGTTGGAGGGTAAAAAGAAATGAGGAAGAAGAGTCAAAATCCCCAAATTAAAGTGAAATCCCGAGTTTCACGACCGGTCGTGTAAGTGTTCGACCGGTCGTAGCACGACCGGTCGTGTACACTCACGACTGGTCGAGTACGACTCAAAATTTGCAATTTTTTAAATAATTTTTAAATTTAAGCAAATAAATCATCAACTTATGTACATTATGATACACCAAATCATGCAAATTCAATTTAAATTGCACATACCGAGATCAAACTTTAATTTATTAAACCTGCTTTTGTCGAGCGGTTTAGTGAAAATGTCCGCAAGTTGAGTCTCGGTTGGAATGTAATCCAAATATATTACCTTTTCTTCCACTAATTCACGAATGTAATGAAATCTAATGTCAATATGCTTAGTACGTGAATGCTGAACTGGATTTTTAGAGATATTTATTGCACTGGAATTATCGCAAAATAAAATCATAGAATCCTGAGTAATTCCATAATCGCTTAACATTCGTTTCATCCAAACAAGTTGAGTACATGCATTTCCAGCAGCAATGTATTCAGCCTCAGCTGTTGATAGCGATATAGAACTTTGCTTCTTACTAAACCAAGAAACAAGACAATTTCCAATGTAGAAACAACCACCACTGGTTGATTTCCTATCATCAATGTTTCCAGCCCAGTCAGCATCTGCGTACCCGGCTAATTGAACATTAGTCTCATGTGGATACCAGAGACCCAGTTTAGTAGAACTTGCGACATATCGCATAATCCGCTTAACAGCAGTTAAGTGAGATTCTTTAGGATTTGATTGATAACGAGCACAAATACCAACACTCAAAGCGATATCTGGTCTACTAGCAGTCAGATAAAGTAAACTACCAATCAAACTACGATACAATTTAGGATCCACATCATTACCTGTAGAGTCTTTTGAGAGTCTCAAAGTTGTACTCATAGGAGTATCAAAATTTTTACCTTTCTCAAATCCAAATTTCTTGATTAAATTCAGAGCATATTTGGTTTGAGAGATAAAAATTCCATCAGGTTGTTGTTTAACTTGCAACCCTAGGAAATAGTTTAATTCTCCAACCATGCTCATTTCGAATTTAGACTTCATCAAATCTGCAAACTCAACAGTCATGTTAGTACAGGTTGATCCATAAATAATATCGTCAACATATATTTGAACCATTAGAATATCATCGTTATGTTTCTTAACAAAGAGCGTCTTATCAACACATCCCATCTGAAAATTATGACTCAGTAAAAACTTAGTCAGTTTTTCGTACCATGCTCTGGGAGCTTGTTTCAGACCATAGAGAGCCTTCTTAAGACGATACACATGATCAGTAAATTTAGGATCTTCAAACCCTGTAGGTTGTTCAACATATACCTCTTCATGTAAATCACCATTCAGAAAGGCACTCTTTACATCCATTTGATAAATTTTAATCTTTCTAAAACATGCAATGGAGATAAAAAGTCTGATTGATTCAAGACGAGCTACAGGGGCAAATGTCTCATTATAGTCAATACCTTCAATTTGTGTATACCCCTGTACAACTAGTCTTGCTTTATTTCGAATAATATTTCCAAGTTCATCAGATTTGTTTTTGAAAATCCATTTTGTTCCAATAATATGTTTATCTTTAGGTCTAGGAACAAGGTACCAGACATCATTTCTGACAAACTGATTAAGTTCTTCTTGCATAGCAAGAATCCAGTTTTCATCCGAAAGTGCTTCTTTTACGTTAACCGGTTCAATCTGGGATGTAAAGCACACGTAGTTACATATGTCCTCTAATTGTCTACGAGTGCGCACACCAGTGAGAGGGTTTCCAAGTATTTGAGAAGTTGGATGATTTTAACAGTCCTTAATTCAGAATTAGGTTCACTTGATGAAGTTTCTTGTTTTTCAAGTATAAGCACTTCATCATTATCTGAACTAGGGACAGGTGTATTCAAAAGATCGTCAATCACAACATTTATTGACTCTTGAATCACACCGGTCCTGTTGTTCAGAACACGATATGCACGACTGTTTAAAGAATATCCTAAAAAGATCCCTTCATCACTTTTAGTGTCAAATTTTCCCAAATTTTCACGGTCACGCAAAATATAGCACTTGCTGCCAAAAACTCGAAAGTATTTGACAGAAGGCTTTTTCTCAAACCACATTTCATAAGCCGTTTTATTATTAGTTTTACAGATATAAACACGGTTAATAATGTAGCAGGCTGTATTCACTGCTTCAGCCCATAGATTCCTAGGGAGCTTCATGCTATTTAACATAACATTTCCCATTTCTTGAAGCACTCTATTCTTCCTCTCGACAATTCCATTTTGTTGAGGAGTTTTAGGTGCAGAGAATTCATGCGATATTCCCTGATCGCTACAGAATTTCTCAAAACCGCTATTTTCGAATTCGGATCCATGATCACTACGGATCTTGTTGACTTGAGAACTTTTTTCAGTTTGAATCCGTTTTATAATCTTTTTCACTTCATCAAGGGTTTCTGATTTGTCTCTCAAGAATGAAACCCAAGTGAATCTTGTATAATCATCTACAATAACTAAGATGTATTTTTTGCCACCTCGACTTTCCGTTCTTGTTGGTCCTATAAGATCCATGTGGAGAAGCTCGAGTGGTCTTGTGGTGGTATTGGAGTTCACCTTTTTGTGAGAGCTCCTAGTTTGTTTACCATACTGGCATTCACCACAAATCTTGTCTACTTTTTGTATCTTAGGTAGACCTCTAATTAGTTCTCCTTTGCTCAATCTGTATAAATTTCGATAGTGTACATGTCCGAGGCGTTTATGCCATAATTCTGTCTCATCGGTATGGACCATGTAACACGTTTGTTTAGATGAGCTACTATCGCTTACTATATAGCAGTTTTCAGAAGTTCTGCGACCAGTTAATATTACAGAACCCTTTTCATTTATAATTTCACAACCTTGATTAGAAAATTTAACATTATGGTTGTTATCGCATATTTGAGATATGCTCAACAGGTTGTGTTTTAAACCCTCAACATATAAAACATTTTTAAATAAGGGAAGGTTATAGAGTTGGACCGTACCTTTGCCAATTATCTTGCAGTTGCTACCATCACCAAATGTGACTGACCCATCAGTCATATCTTTAAGATCGGTGAATAGTGCTTTGTCGCCTGTCATATGTCTGGAGCATCCACTGTCTAGGTACCATTTCGAATGGCTTGTAGCTTTGAAAGCAGTGTGAGCAACCAAACAGGCAACCTTAGGAACCCATTTCAGTACTGTTTTGGGTTTAGGAGAATAATTGGTCTTCTTTTGTTTATAGTTGTAAGAGTGACCTACTGAGTTAGATTTTAATAGCTCCTTAAGTAAATCAACAATTTTTTCAGCTAGTGGGTTTCGAATCTGATTTTTGAAATTTATATAGCTGCTTTTGGGTTTTTGAAAAGTTTTTGTATTTTTAGAAAAAACTTGACTAGTACCTTTTCCTTTTGAGTTAGAAGTCTCTCCTTTCACAAAATTGGAAGGAGTATTCTTCTGTTTAGGAGATGTGTTTTTATCATAGCCCAACCCGGATCGATCGCCACATTTTCTTGATCCGGATAATAATTTTTCTAATTTTGGATCACCTTGGGCATATCTCCATGTGTCCTTCAAACTCAGAAGAGAAGATACTTCATTTTTAAGTTTCTCATTTTCAGATTTCAAATTTTCAATTAGGGAGGTTTTGAATTCTAGATCACACTTTGATTTTTCAAAACAATCTGAAATTTGGGATTTTTCTAAAACAAGAGTTTCAAAACATTCTTTAAGTTTAAAAAACTTTTCTTTTTGAAGTTTAAGTTTGACAGCAATTTTACAACTTTCCTTATATAAGGCATTGTAAGCATCTTGAAGATCTTCATCATATTCATGATCACTATCCAAATTTTCTTCACTTGTTGAATCATCGTGATCGGAAAAGTAAACTTGGCTAGAGTCATAAGGGCCTTAAGTTCACTGCCCGACTCGGTTTCTGAATTTTCTGATTCAGAAGAGGCTTCAGAATCAGACGATTCATCCCAAGTAGCCAACATACCCTTCCTTTTGGATCTGTCCTTTTTAGGACATTTGTTTGCTAAATGCCCATATTCTTGACAGTTGTAGCATTGACTATCTTTCAATGATTTCCAAGTTTTAGACTTAGGTTTGGAACGTTTCTTTTCATTTGCCTTTTGAAAGTCGACTCTTTTCTTACTTTTGAAAATCTTATAAAACTTTTTCGCCAAAAGGGCCATATCATCTTCAGACTTTTCTGAATCTGAATTTTCTTGAGTAATACTTTTAGATGACTTCAAAGCAATAGATTTACCTTTAGGAGCTTTAAAACTTAATTCATAGGTTTGTAAAGAACCAACTAATTCTTCTACCTTCATATTATCCGTATCACGAAGTTCCTGGATTGCGGTTACCTTTGAATTGAACCGTTCAGGAAGAGAGCGTAGTATTTTTGCACACACTTTACTTTCTGGGATCTTATCGCCAAGACCCCACATTGAGTTTACAATGTCATTCAATCTAGTGTAAAAGTCCATAAACATTTCATTTTCCTCCATATGAATTTCTTCAAATTTAGTTGTGAGGAGTTGGACTTTAGATTTCTTGACAATTGATGTACCTTCGTGTGTCATTTCTAAAATATCCCAGGCTTGCTTTGCAGTATCACAGGATATGATTCTTTTGAACTCATCCGGTGATAGTGCGCAAGTGATTGCATTTAGTGCTTTAGCATTAGCACTACTCTCATTTTTCTGAAGTGTGGTCCATTGGTAATACGGTGTAATTTTCATAGATTTTGAACCATCAACACCAGTTACTTCCATGATAGGAGGTTTCCATTCAGTCACTGTGGCTTGCCACACGCTTTCATCCATTGATTTGAGGAAGATCCTCATTCTGGCTTTCCAATAGGCATGGTTGGAGCCATCAAAGGGTGGAGGTCTAGTGACTGAAAGGCTATCAAAATTTGACATCTTTTTATATAGCTTAGATCGTTAGCTCAAGAAATAAATCCAAATAAAAAGCAACAAAACTGAGCTATTAGGCTCTGATACCACTTGAAAAGGCCAAGCTATATGTCCTAGAGGGGGGGTGAATAGGACTATGCCAAATTTAAAATAAAATTAGCGGAAATAAATTAAACTAATAGCCTTACAATATGAATCAATTCACAAAGCTAAATTTAAATCACCTTGATAAATAAGTATTGAGAGATTGATACAAATTCAGTTCTAAGGACAACCTTACACCATAATAAACAAGGGCTTATGGTAGGACAACCTTATTTCTAGAACCTCTTTTGGATCAAGGACTCAATTTTAATATAAGTAAATGAAATAGCAAGGAATTGAAATTAAATGCAGAAGTAAGATCTAAATTATTACAACAATCCCCACACTTGCTTGAAATGTAAATAGTTACAACATTCACATCCACTTGTACATTCCACACAATCGAATGATAAAAGATATGAAAATTAAGCAAGCATTCAATCCACAAGACAAAGAGTTATAGTGGTTCGCCTGTGTGTACACCAACTGTTTTCCAACAGCCACACAAAAAGCTACTCCACTCCTAATATCCTCACACAGGGGATATTAGCGTTCACTATCAAATAGGTTTTCACAGGTTCACCAAAAACCTTTACAATTGTGTCTTTTTCACTTGGGCTTACACAATTCAAAAACCCCTCTTTTCTGAGTTTTCTGGTTTTCCTCAGACAACCAATACAATGAGATTTTTCTGGTTCAACCTCAAACAAAACCAGTACAATGAGATTTTTCTGGCTTAACCTCAAACAAAACCAAAAGAAATGAAATTTTACAGAATTGTAAAATACCTGGATTTCTCCTTTTCGTAGCAGCCCGGTAGAACCAATCGGAGTAGATGATTGAATGTCAAAGTTCAATTTCCAATACTCACATTCATAAGGTTCTAAATTCTAATTGATTTTAGATTTAACAAGTTGGGCGTAGCTATATTTGATTTTGATTCCAAGAAGAAGGAATAAGATAATTCCTCTTTTCAAATAAGATTGGAATAAGAAACAAAATCAAATTAAATAAGCTAGCAAAAAGGAATATTAAATAAGCACAATGTAGCTTAAAATAAACACAGACTTATCTCAGAGTGATCACTTGAAAATTCTTGAATTGAATCGAGTTGAAGTGTGAAAACTCTGAATTTCGTGTTCAATTTATAGAAGCAGAAATCGCTCCTACGACTGGTCTTAGAAACCTACGACTGGTCGTAGCTCTAACAGATTTTGAAAAAATAAGCGCGATCTTTGAAAGTCGTTCCACGACTGGTCGTGAGTAGCCTACGACTGGTCGTGGGTCACCTACGACTGGTCGTAGATCCCTACGACTGGTCGTAGGACCAGAGATTACGTTGCTGGACTTTGAGTCGTAGCTCCACGACTGGTCGTGGACGAGTCGAAGCCACACCTACGACCGGTCGAAGGACCTCCAGGACTGGTCGTGGGCGTACCAAAAATTCTGAAAAATCTTCAACTACTTAGGACTGGTCGTGGAATTTCTTGGACTAGTCGAACCAATGCTAGGACTGGTCGAACAAGAGCTAGGACTGGTCGTAGAATAGACCAACCTTATGTAAAATAAATATTTGATTTATATATTCAAAGTGACCTACTTAAAGGGTCAACCTAAGGTCATTCAAACCTGAACCATGTCGTATGGACATTGAACTTCAACCATTCAATGAATGTAGATATTTTGAACCATATCAGGCTTGAGATCTTGAACTTGTTGTAGCTTTAAACTTGAGATCTTCATCAACATAAAACTACTTCATACGTTGCTTCTTCAGACTTGAATTTCAACATTGTAGCTTCTTGAGTCTTCAACATGTAGGTTCTTGAGACTTCTACATGTAGCTTCTTGAAGAGTTTATGCAGTGTCTTGAATTCAAATAAATCATCATACAAGTACAGGAAACAGATAGATGTTTTGACACATCAAAATTTGACAACCAAAGGAGCTGAGACCATAACACTTACATCGGCCTATACTGTTTTGATGGGTGATGGGGGAGTGGTGTAACGAGTGCGTGTAACAGCCCTAACTGTGCCCAGTGTAGTGACCTCGGGCATACTCTGAATATGCTGTGAGGCGACGAGTCTTCCCGTAGTAACAGAGTATAAACTAGGCATGTATTGATAAGGTGATGGGGGAGCGATGCAACGAGTCCGTGTAACAGCCCTGTCTGCCCTTTACAGCGACCTTGAACCGCATCATCGTATGAGATTATCTAGGACTGTTGACCCTAGAATGGATCATTGTTTGGGAATGATATAAGGGAGGTACCTTAGTTTCCCAATACTGCTGTATGAAAAGGACTAATAACAACTTGGTAATCACGCTCATAACATAGCACTGCATGTGCCTGGAAGATGTGGAGCACTGAGGGATGATAGCATGCTGCGAACGTAAGATGGTGTCGCACGAGGGTGGTTTGGCATGGGCATGCATCATGACTGCATTTCATACTTGCAGTAATAAGAGTAGTTAGGATTGTTTGACTGTAGTGTTTTATCATTACTGCTTGACTGGATTGAGAACATGTTAACCTATGTTTTATTGTTCCACTGATTTAGCTACTCACTCCCACGTTACGGGACGGTGTTGTACACACCAACCAGACCCTGTTTGAGTTTCAGATGATGGCGATGCTTGCGAAGCGGAGGCGGACTTTCATGAGGATGAGGAGGATTTCTCCTACATGCTGTTTTCAGGCGGGTTCATGTGAGCCGTGTTCTGATCGACAGGGTTACAGGGTTACTGATTAGATACCATTACACTTGTCATTTAGCACTTTTGGAATACCCATGTATATTCATTTTGATCCTTTTTGGAGTATACAGGTATACATTTAACCTGGTAATATGTTCACACTCTGGAGACTTACAACAGTTTATATATGTTATATATCTATCATAGTCTTCCGCTTACGTGATTTAACTGTCTCTAGAGTATGATATACTGTTTTGGCTTAATCTCACTCATGTTTAATGCATTAATACAAACAACATTTACTCACTCATGTTTAATGCATTAATACAAACAACATTTAATCATCATTATCTATGTTGCATAAGTGATGTGTTGGAACTCAGGAGCTGAGCTTCTGCTCGACCCCCAATTTTTAGGGCGTTATGTAACAGCCCGAATCTTCAGGACCCGAGTACACGACCCGTTTCCCAAAAACCTGAGTGTTAACCTTAAAGGATGGTCAGACATAATATTTTTCTTTTCTCAGAGTAAGCAAATGAGCGTAGTGTGGACAAATCGACATAAAGGAAAATCCCATTATTATCTAAAATATACAAGAAGCTGCCCATAATGACTTATACAAACCAATGTCTCTGAATTTAACAAATACAAGATTTACAAGATTTAATACACGAAGAATAACAAAAAACACATAAATATAAGTTGTAAGATCGCGCAGCTCCTCCAGGCAAATATAGTCATGCAACCCTCGCACTTGGACCCGGCTCCTTATCAGCCTGAACCTGAAAATCAGTTAAGCCACCTGTGCTACCTGTATGGTTGTATATTTGATGGATGAGTGGCCAACTCAGTGTGAATTCCCCTTAAGATTACACACCGCCGCATTAGGTAAGAAATAGTATAAAATATCTAGACAACCAAAACAGAGTAAATGCAGTCTTATTAGATGCATGGATGCGTGAATGCAATCATCGCCCCAGGGATGCTCATCCGTGCGGACAGTGGGCCGTCACCCATGCAGTCATCGAACCTGAAAAATATCATCCAGTCGGAATCATCGAACCTGCGAAATATCATCCAGTCGGAACAATACGTGCCATGTATGCATGATTAGCCAAGTCGTTATTAGTCCATTTACAACCAGCCAATTTAGATAAGCTCAAAGGTCACTACGGGGAGCACATGGCCCAGCGTAGGCCGACAGCTCGGGCATAGGTCTCATACCACCATCCCCGGCTCATGAGACTACCATCTTAGGATGTTTAATGGAAACTTGTCGACTAGTGGCCAATCATATTACAGTATATGGGGCTTACCATCGCATGGTTGCACAGTATAAAACATCAAACCCATATAAAGAAAATATCAAATAAAACCACGTAGGGTGAATATCAAAATATGCCACATAGGGCGAATATCAAAACCATACGATGAAAACCACCCTTAAAAACCATTGAGCACAACAACCCTGGATGGTAGGCCCACATCAATGATCCATCTAGACCACCACTCAATAACCACCAAGTCGAAGGTCCATTACGATCACAACTAGCCAAGTTGCATCCCAAGTATGGGTGTACATTCACATGTGGGAAATTCCCACTAATGTACCAGTTTTAAAGTCCATAAGCAATACACAGATAATCCACAAGCATGAACAAATATACAGGATGAACATTAGCAGGCAATACAACAATTCAATTTCCACCAGCTAACACATGTGGTTATAAGAGAGAGATATCAATTATGAATTTAAATAAAAACTATAACTTAAACTAATGAGAAGATGGAAAGCTCAAGGGGAAGAATCATCACCTTATACTTTGAATCGCCTACTAGTGTCGCAAAGTGCTTGTGCCTTTAGAATTGTATCCTACCACAAATCATAAACTTGTACAATTAGGTCCAAGTTCTAATTACTACCTAAGGTTTGAGTTATTTATCTTAGGGTTTTAACGTAGAATTAGGGTTTTTATCCTAGGGTTTAGTCTTAGGCTTAAGTTCTAGGATTTTAAATTCTAAATCGTTATTAATATTATTATTATCATTATTATTGTACAATAGATCTAGTAGTATTCATAGTAGGAGTAATGATCCATCCATATTCATATTTGAACGTACCCACATTATCTAACATTTTTTTATACCGACTAATAATCTCTTAGGAAATATAAGCTACGATAATAGAGTATTTACTAATGATAATACAATGAGGACTAATACTAATAATTATATCAACAAGTACTATACTAATCCCATGTTAACCATTTTCTAATGCTAATAGTTATAGCTATCAATAGTGAATCTAACCATGATGCTAGATATCATGATCTATCATTAAATAAATTACTACTATCTGATAGTTACAAATTTTATTTACACTAATTACGTTATATAGTGGACTTTGGCCCATATTTAACTAACGGTTAGGATTTTGAGAAACATGAGTTTACCCACTATAACACTTGATCAGGTAGTCCAATCTAAATCATGATACAAGAGGATAGAGACTTTGTACCTAGGCGGAAGAAATGCGGCCCAACTCAACATCCAGCGAGTCGACTCGGCCTAGCAGAACTTGGTCCCCAACCGAGTTGACTCGGCTCAAGCAACCACACACCTACTGCCACTCTCTCTTCCTCTCATTCCTTTCTCTCCTCTATCATTCTCTCCTTCCTGTTTTCTTTCTCTCCCTCACCTAATCAACGGAGGCCTGACCCAGTAACTCGGCAGTTGCATCAGAGACTCGGTGGAACGAACTGAGTTGACTCAGCTGCAGCAACAGTCCTGTAACAGCTCCACCCTCACCTCCTTTTCTTTGATTCTTTCTTCTTCCTTTCTTTCTTTCTCCTTTTCTCTTTCTCTTCTATTCCTTTCTCTTTTCTTCCTTCCATTGCTGGAAACTCAGCAAAGCACGAACCGGTCGAACTCAGACCGGACTCAGTGCTGCACGAATGGGGAAGACGCCCGACTGCACCCTCTCCTCTTTCTCATTTCTTTGTCTTTCCTTTCTCTCTTCTCTTTCCTTCTGCTTCTCTTCTTCCCATCTTCTTCTCTGTGTGTGTGCGTGTGCTGGAGCTCCAGCAGTGCAGGCCAAGCCCGACCTGACTCGGCCCAAGCTCAGGTTGGTCTGAGTGTAGGTGGCTGAGTTAGTGTGATAATGGCAGCAGCGTCAGCTCCACCATCTCTCTCCCTCATTCTTTTTCTTTCTTTCTTCTTCTATTTTCTGCTATCTTGGAGGCCTGACAGAGCCCGTGGCTCGATCGGATTTCACCCCAAGTTGAGACGACTCGGTGCAACTCCAATGAGGAAGATGAGCTGCAGCAATGGTGGATCCCAACCTGTTGCTTCTTTTTCCATTTCGATAGCATGGGAAGGTTTCTAGGGGTGTAATGGAGCTTGGGGGATAGTTGGAGTGGAGATCTATCAACGTTTTCTTGGTGGGTTCGAAGGTAGAACGGAAACAGTCGTTTGAGTGTGGCTGCCAAAAAAAACGGAGGAGGGTAACCTACTGCCCGATCCTCTCCCTCATATTCCCTTATCCTAACATCTCAAGGCTGTCGGATCGTCAATGGGCGTTCCAGATTTGTTCTGGTATAAACAGCCTCCCAAAACAATGGGCGGAAAGGAAACCGGTCCTGGTTTTGAAGCCCTAAACCAGAGCTAAACTAGACGGCTGAGATGTGCCCGAACGGAGGGCTAAGATGAGAGATTTTCTCCTCACACGGATCACCCTCGTGGGAACAGTAGGAGACAGTTGCTATTTTTGGAAAACGGTTTTGTAAGGTCTGTTTGCACCGTAAACTGTGTGCACACGCTTTCTCTTCTACACGTGCATCTAACTAGGTTTTGGTCAGGCCCACCTTCTGAGTCGGATGGACGGTTCGGATGGTCCAGATGGAGGCTATAGGTGGGCCACGATCGGCTGGAAACGGACGCTGTCCGTCGGCTGCAGAAACGGAGAGAGAGAGAAATCACTCTCTTAAGGGAAATAGCGGGTCAGCCCGCTGTTGACCGAGCTGGCTTGTCTGGTGCACAGCGGGTGTGCACCAGCTATGTACACGCACTCCACCACCTGGGGTCCACCGTGATGTCTGTGATAAATCTACTCCGTCCACTTTCTTCGTCAGATCACGCTGAGGCCCAGACAAAATAATGGGCCAGATCCTAAATTCAGGCGGGCCTTACGAATCAATCTCAGGCCCTAATGGCAGTTTTCTGTCCATCTAACGGTCGGATGATCCCGAATTCGAATGTCAACGGTTAAAAGATATAAATGGACCATATGAAAGGCTTTCATCGTATATAACTAACCAGTACGAATATTAATATAATTTTTTATTATTTTTGTGTATTAAAATATTTAAAATCTCATATTCATATGTAAATAAAATTTTAAATATTATCATACTACTATATCCATGCTATTGATCACATATTTATATGATTTGTAATATACAATACCATATGATACATATATATATGAATTGAAATTTTACAATATCATGTTAGATTCACATTGTTAAATAATATAAATTTTAAAACATTTAATGATTTTGTATGCATATTTATGATAGATATTTCAATATGACATTAGCATTTATAATTCAATTACATACAGTAAAATTATTATCCATAATGCTTGGTTAGTATAATATTATTATCATACTATTCTATGTACATTAAATGTATAGGTGTCACCCTATTGTAATACATTTTCATACATTTCTATATGATAATTAAATTACCAAAATCCATTTATAATTTTTGATATATGATTGTGTAACACTTATATGTAATAAATAAATAAATAAAGATGATTATATAGTTATTAAATATCACAGGATGGTTTGATTCGCCTATCGAGGTGATTGAAGTCCTAGCAATGGGTTACGTTATACTTATGTCGAACTTGTATTTATGCTAAGTTTGGTTATACGATAACACCCGAGTACTGAAAAGTACGGGGTGTTACACGTTAAAAGATGGTATCAGAACATGATTTGGATTAAACCGGACCTGGGTTATGGTCACACGACGTACGCTGTCGCCTTTCGAGTTAGGTGGGTGCGAGAAACTGTAGAAACAGTTGTAGGTTGTCCCCGTTTCGCCAATCGACGAAGTTCATCGAAATCGATCGTCGAGATCGAGTCTGTACACATCCGTGATCGCATGAGACGACCCTGGACCTTTCCTAGATCGTCTATCGACGGGTTTAGATCACAAATGACCCCATCCTAGCTTTTAGAACTCTCTAAATGCGAATATACATCAGATAGTATCAGAAATGGCCCGAATAGACTCGAAACGAAGTCAGGGGCCTACCCACACAAATTCAGAGGGACTCAGGGTGGGCCTCACACCTTTTTAGGACCCAGGGGGCAGGAGGACCTCGCCCCATGGGCGAGCCCTCGCCGAAACCTCCAGGGAGTGGAGAGGGCCTCGCCGGTCAGTGGGCTCGGCCGGGCGGGCCGATCGTGTCCGAGGTCTTATGTGGCCCACTGCTACATGGGGTTTCAGTTAAAACCCTTCCAAACCCCCCTCTCCTTCACAAACCACACCCTCAAGCTCTCTTTTCTCTTTCAAATTTCTCTTTTTTGGCAAAAACCGCCCCACCAATCGTCCCCTCTTCCATTTTCGTGCACTCTCTCCATCACCCTATCAAGACCCACCTCCATTGTTGCCTACCCTTTCCATTCCCTCTCATATGAGCCCTTACATCCCCCATTTGTGGCTCAAAAATTGTGTAAGCTCTCTAACCCATCCTATCTCTCCATTTTCCTCCTTCAACTACTTTCATTTGAGCCTTGACACACCCTTTGGAGGATAAATCCGTAGAGAACCAAAGAAACCAGCCCTTTTCCCCTCTTCTTCACTTTTCATGGCCTTCTTCGAGTTCATTACGGCCATTTTCTCAATTTCCACATTTTTTTCTCTCTCATGGGAAAGAGAAAGGGTGCCCTCCTCCATCGCCAGACTCGGATGCCTAGTCATCCATGCCGTCGCTCTGTAGCTTGTTTGTTGCTGTTTTAGGATGTTTGTGTTTAAATGATTCCTGTGCTTAGTAGTGTAGTAGGTAGAATGTGTATTTGTGCTTGGTGGTTCGGGCTTAGTATAGCCGCATGCGTTCCTATCATAATTCATGTAGAACATTATTCCCTGTAATGTGACAAATTTTGTTAAATGAAATGCATGAAACTCCTTTTGTTATCAAATGTGTAGAACACTTGACAAGTTGGAGTTGTACTTGACAATTGTGAACTCCTTCCACCCCTCCACCCTTACTCTTCTAAACCCATCTCTTACTCCCCTTGGCCTCACTATTTCACACCCATATGAGCACGAAACCCAACTTTGTGTCTCATAACCTTCCAAACCCACATTTTTGTGTCCCATAACTTTCACAACCTCCAAATGTTGGGACATTTAGGGCCTGTTCGGCCAACTGCATTAAGTGAGTTTATGGTGCATGGAATTGTAAAAGTAACAATAAATGCATGTGTAAGGTATTGTCCCTAGATTAGGTGTATCTCATGGTTTCCAACATCATGTTTGGAATATATGCAATTAAAAGTAAATCCCAGAATTTTCTTTCAAATTACACTTAGAAATTCATCACTATGGGATTTGGAAGTCCCATCTCACACTTTCCAACACAAGGCTCATTTTCCAAGGCCTATAAAATTAATTTTAATCCCAACCTACCCTCCTACCAAACATGTCACTCCAAATCCCGAGGTGGGATTAGCAATGCAACCCCATTTAATACAACTTAAGACAACTGGCCAAATAGGCCGATAGAGTTTTGGACCTAGAGTGGTGCTCCTAAATTTTGCAAGACCTAATAGTATGGGAAATCCAATAAATTGATAACGTGAACCCTAGGACCTCTTAGTTGGTATGAGCATATGTGAAATGCTCGAGCGTAGTTAAATTCAAGTGCAGGCAACTCAATTCCAATCAGACAACGTTTGACCCTAAGTGATAAATAATTTCTTGTATTAGAAAGGGTATGAAATCACTTAACGTATAAGCATAGACTTTGGATTACAACTATTGGTTGGTTATACTAAGGAATGTAAAACATTGATTATATTAAGACAATTGAAAGATAGATTTAGTTAGTTGACTTGGTTAGGTTGGAGCGAGACCTCATTCCTTCGTTGAATCCCCTTGGTACTCACAGGCTCCTTTAATAACTCTTAGAAATGTTGTTTGACGTAGAAACTATTCACCCTCATAGAAAACTTATATATCCCTTGGATTTAATGTTAGGTCAAATCAATACAACCCTTAGAATTGCCTTCCCAAAGACTTATTATAATTGGGAACACAGAGTAGAGGAACTATATATATAAGTGAGGTATTCGCGGTTTGAGTTGAATTCTCAATCCTGGTAGTTACCAATGAACTTATACTCTGATCAAGCAGAAGGTCGGGATCAACTAGGATTAAGAACTGATACGACAATTTTCTGTCCTAGCTAGGCAGAAGGTCCATGTATCCGGCTCAGACCTACTACACGACTTTCCTTCCGTGTTGGCCGAACCACTTACAACCAGAAGGTCCATGTATCCCACTCTTAGAACTCGAACCATAGACCATTTTGGCATGCATAACGTGCATATGAACTTAGAAGGATAGTTTGTCCATTAACCTATTTGTCCAGATTCTTTATATACTAAGAGTGTATAGATTATCTTACAGTATTCAACTAGACATGATTAAAGAGGTAAGTTGGAACCATGGCAAAGGTCCTTCCCTGGTATAGTTAGGCATCTTACCACAAAATCATACTTGTACCTGGAATCAACCACAACACCCATCATTTTTGCTCCTTTCTATGACCATAGGTACCAATGTCATAATACACATCATCGATGAAAAGGAGACCAATGTATTGATAGATCGCTTCCCATTTCATACCAAAGATAGGTCTCAAATTTTAACTCGTTCTGACATACAGATCGATGTACAAATTCTTGAACCCTAAGAGTAGAAACAATTTTAAGGGGGGTAGAAATGTTATGAATGCGGTCGAAGTTAGGTAGGTATACTCATCTACCCACTCATAGGCGCAACGAGAACTTGGTGGGCCCATAGCCCACTGGCCCAGGATCGAATGGAATTGATCCAGACTATACGTAAAGATAGGTCACTAAATAGGATCTGAATCTCCCTTAAAATGTCAGTAATGAAGTCATCGAAGGAAATCAATTAGGGTCAAGTATTAAACTAATTCGTATTAAAGAAAGGGCCTAATAATGAGTACGGGTTTAAATACTACCATAGACATGAATTAAGATGAGGACTCTCCTAGACCAAGACCAAAAAGGGCAACCTTATAAATAAGAAACTTGAGCCTTTCATGATGGGCATTCTCTAAGTTTTAAAGTGATCAGACTACGGAGTTACTGGAATATACAACTACGAAGCATTCGTGGCTTGACCCAATTCTCAATCCAGGGCGATTACCAATGGACTCACTGCTTTGACCGAGCAGAAGACCAGGATCTACCAGGACTAGGAAGGGATACGATGAGCCTTCTACCCTGGTCAGGTAGATGATCGATGTATCGGGATCAAGCCCATTATAACCGTCTCTCCGTGATGGTCAAACATTGAAAACATCTATCTTACTCTAAATAGTTGGGAATTACCATCAAGACTCCAAATAGGGAAAGAAATCCATTGTAGCAAACCATCAGGATATAAGCAAGAGATAAAGAAATAGGTTTTTAAGGGGGGTAGACTAAAATGAACCAGAATAATATAGACAGTATGTGCCCTACCACGCGTATAAACTTGAAGTCCATAAAACTTAGGCAAGAAGAATACTAAAATCTTTACTTACTAACCTTAGGCAATTTCGGGGACGAAATTGGTTTTTAAGGGGGATAGATTGTAACACCCCGGATTTTTGCAAACCTGGAGATAGACGTCCTTAGGCAATGGGTCAAATCCTAACACCTTATTAACTTGTCAAAACTCAATCCCAAAGTCTCAAGTCCCCTTTAAAACCCATTTCCTTCAAAATCTCTTATTTCACCTTTCACCACCTTGTTCTTTAGATGTTTCTGAGTACTTTCATATTAGGCATGAATCCTATAGTTAGGTAATGAAGAACAATACTTTCGAAATCCGTACAAAGGACCCGAGTATCACCTCAGGCAAAAATCATACAGGACTAAATCCTTTAGAATTAGAAAATTAGATGAGTTAACTAAGTGCTAAACTAGATTAGCTGTGAAATCCCTTTGAATCACTTAAATACGATCTCCAAGACCCAAAACTTGTAGAATCATCGACGCTACATTACCCTAAAATCTAGGATCAATCTCATTACCCGGCTGCTCTCGGGAGCATCATGAAACTCCGTATCAGATCTGGACCACACATCGAAAGTCCAAATAATACGAAGTTATGGAATTAGGACCACCTTGCTGGGCTTGACAACCATCTCGAAAATTAAATCCAGATAGTGTCTCGGGGCTATTCGCTTGAGCCCAGAGTGAAGTGTGTGAGAAACGTGGATATTTTAGAAATAAATATCTAAATTTAAGTAATCTGAGACTTGTCACTTGCGGGCCTGATGTAAGCAATTAGACCGTCAGAATCTAACCCAATTACACCCTCGGATCAGGAAAAATTTTCATACATGGCAGTGCACTTGTGGCCCTGATCGATGGACGAGGACCGTTGAATTGAAACTGGTCCACCACGGTCGATCTGTCAAGCCGATCGGACTGAAAGCTTAACTCGACCTAGATCCATAGTCAGTGAGCTTAAGTCCAACCTTTGGCTCAAGGGGGGGCTCCAGAAGTGCTCCGTTGAGACAGAACAGTCCGTATTTGGACATAAACTAAGTATACCTTGGCCCTGGGTCTAATTTGGTGAGTTCTGGGTCTATATAAGGACCTTAAACCCTCACTCTCTCATTCCATACGAATTTGAGAAAACCTAGGACAGAGAAGAGAGAAAAGAGAGAGAAACTGTGAGAGTAGTGGGAGCATCTTCCTGATACTCTATCCCACTGCTATACGTGCTTAGCCATCACCTTCTAATCGCTCTTCTGGCGATTCTGACATCATTCTTAGGTAAGGAAACTCTAACCCTAACTTGTTCTAGGGTTTCAAAGGTTGTAAGTTGTGAAATAGCTGACTTAATTCTTGCTATAGGTTGATATAGCATTGTTGAAGAAGACTTAACATTTCTATCAAATTCATTACGCTTCTACGGCGTAAGGTGCAGACTTTAAACGTATAAGTTATGGTTTTCAATGCTTTCAATGTCAGATAATGATATATTACTGATGTGGATGCTATTGCACATGTACAAAGTGTTGTCCGTTTCATTTTTCAGATATACGCTAATTATGTTGAATATACTGTATCCTCGTATTTGTAGAAAATACCGTATACGTATAAAATACGAATTTATGCTTGCCATGATTAATTGTTGTCCATGTATGCTAGATGCATGTGTATCAACTTCTGGGTGAACGGATTAGCCTAATATATGGTATATCAACATACGTTGCGTATGTTATATTGTGTAGCCTAAGTGTTTGTGAAAATGACCGAATGAGTATAGAATTCACATTCGTGCTCGCCATGACTAATTGTCATGGATATATGATTGTTGTATAGGCGATACCCCTTTGACGAAAGGATTTGCCCTAAATCACGCCCCGACCAATATACGTTATATCTGTTAAAGCGTGTAGCCCAAGCTTTTATGGAAATGAATGAATGAATATGGAACTTGGATTCATGCTTGCCATGATTATCCACCGTGGGTGCACGCGTGTTATACATGGGGTAACTCCCTAGTGAAAGGAATTGGCCTAATACCTATGTGATCAACATACGTCATGTATGTTGATGTATGTAGTCTAAAGTGTTTGTTGGAATGTTGAATGAGTAGTAGTTAGTAAATTGTAATGTATAAGGGTGTTGAGATATGATTTTAACTCCTTTAACTATGTGTATGTTTTTCCTCCATGTACCATCTATTATAATGTTTGTTTCTCTATGTGCATATATTTAAATCTATGTTTAAGTTGTTTTCCATAAAATTCGTAGGGGATGGGGGGGGGTGTGGTGTAACGATTCCGTGCAACAACCCTGGCCAGCCCTAAGCGGACATATCAGTCTTTGATTGTGTGATTTGAAATCTTGATCCATTATTGCTTTAACTATCTATACTTGAATGTGATTGGGGCTATTGTATAGTCCAGGCAATCGGTAACATGCCTTGAGTTCGTGGCTGAGATTCATTCGCCACGAAGGACGTGTTTAATGAACCCGAGTCGTACGTCGGTTGTCGGCAGTGGTTAGGCCACACGGAGTGCTTACGTACTTCATGTCGATCCACTTGATGTACGCTCGTGCTAGTCGAGCTAGTCAAGTAACCTGATTGGCCATTTTATGTTTACCATGTTTGGACGCTATTGCTTGAACCTAAGGTACTGAACTCATCAGTGGAATCCCGTTAACCTTGGTACCTTGATCCACTAAGACTCATGAGCTGGACATGGTGGTATGGGACACCGTGGTCGAGCTGTCGGCCTACGCTGGGGCGATGTGCCTCCCCATAGTGACCAACGAGTAACCCAGACTCGTGAGCCGAATACGGTGGTATGGGACACTGTATTCGAGCTGTCGGCCTAAAATGTTTTGATGGGTGATGGGGGAGTGGTGTAACGAGTGCATGTAACAGCCCTGACAGCCCTAACCGTGCCCGGTGTAGTGACCTCGAGCATACTCTGAATCTGCGGTGAGGCGACGAGTCTTTCCGTAGTAACAGAGTATAAACTAGGCCTTATTGATAAGGTGATGGGGGAGCGGTGCAATGAGTGCATGTAACAGCCTTGACAGCCCTTTACAGCGACCTTGAACAGCATCATCGCATGAGATTATTTAAGACTGACGACCCTAGAATGGATCATTGTTTGGGAATGATATAAGGGAGGTACCTTAGTTTCTCAATATGCTGTATGAAAAGGACTAATAACAACTCGGTAATCACGCTCAAACATAGCATGCATGTGCCTGGAAGATGTGGAGCACTGAGGATGAAAGCATGTCGCGAACGTAAGATGTGCGCACGAGGGTGGTGTTAACATCCCGAAAAATCGAGGGTCGAGAAGTAACTCAACTCTCGAGTTTCCAGAACATCACTTATGCAACATAGATAATGATGATTAAATGTTGTCTGCATTAATGTAGTGAACATGAGTGAGATTAAGCCAAAACAACATATCATACTCTAGAGACAATTAAATTGCAAGCGGAAGACTGTGATAGATATATAAAATATATAAATTGTGGTGAGTCTCCAAAGTGTGATAACATTACCAGGTCAAATAATTACAAGTATAGTTCCAAAATATACCAAATGTGTAAGTGCAATGGCTTCTATCCCAAGTACCATAGCCCCGTCAATACAATACCAAGTCTTCATAGACCTGTCAGAGAGTTACATGTAGGAGAGCTCCTCCTCAACATCATAGTAGTCCGGCTCTGCTTCATAAGCATCACCATCACCTGAAACTCAACAAATCTGGTTGGTGTGTACAACACCGTCCCGTAACGTGGGAGTGAGTAGCTAACTCAGTGAACAATAAAGCATAGGTTAACATGTTATCGACTCAGTCAAGCAGTAATGATAAAGCAGTACAATCAAA
>JAJHSJ010002275.1:0-40517 GCA_021015155.1 Magnolia officinalis | reverse complement strand
AGTTCTCAGACTCAACCCTCTTTCGTAACGCTCAGCACTTATCTATTATGGATGAGGTTTTATAAATTTAGTGCTGAAAAACTTTCCACATATCAGTGACTTATTTTTACCCATTAAACTTAAAATTAGAGATTTATCATAACTTCAGGTTGGGTTACCATCACTGGTGGAACTTTGGTTGAAGAGTTTCAACCCCATTCCTCTAGATGTAGCCTTTACTACCTCTCTCGGTAGAGGTTTAGTAAAAGGATCTGTCAGGTTGTTGCTTGATTTCACATAGGAAATAGCAATTATTCCATATTGAATCAATTGTCTGACATAATCATGTCGAAGACTAATATATCTAAACTTACCATTATAAGTGCCGTTATAGGCTCTAGCTAATGTGGCTTCACTATCACAATGTAGTGATAGAGCCGATATCGGCTTTACACAGAAAGGAATTTCTAATAGAAGATCCCTTAGCCACTCAGCCTCTTTGCCTGTTGCAGCCAGGGCTATGAATTCAGACTCCATAGTCGAGTGCGTTATGCAGGTCTGTTTCTTGGATCCCCAAGATACAGCTGCACCTCCTAGGGTGAATACCCACCCTGTAGTAGACTTGTTGTCCCCTGCACTCGATATCCAGTTCGTATCGGTATATCCTTCCAATACGGCCGGAAACTCTGAATAAAATAGTCCTAAGTCTTTGGTTGTTAAGTAACCAAGGATTCTACTAATTGCATTCCAGTGTTCAGTACTGGGTTACTAGTAACCTACTAAGTTTACTCACAGCATGCGATATCAGGTCTAGTGCATTGCATAGCATACATAAGACTCCCTATGACACTTGCATATTCTAATTGTGCAATGGTTCTTCCAGTATTTTCTTTTAGCTTGATACTTGGATCAAATGGGGTCTTTGCTTCTTTTATAATTAGATGGTTAAACTTATTTAGTATCTTCTCAATATAATGAGATTGACACAAAGCATAACCCCCACAATGTTTTTTAACTTTGATACCTAGGATGGTATCAACTTGTCCAAGATCCTTAATTTGAATATTGAAGATATAAACATCTTTGTTTCAGTTACACCTTCCATTTTATTACTTATTATTAACATGACATCAACATACAGACAAATAATAATGTTACAACTACTATCTACTTTAGAATATATGCATTTTTCAGCTACATTATGCATGAAACCATGAGAAAGTATTTTGGAATCAAACTTCTCATGTCATTATTTTGCTGCTTATTTTAATCCATACAATTATTTGACTAATCTACATACTTTGTTTTCATTTCCTGGTAGAATGAACCCTTCAGGTTGTTCCATGTATACCTCCTCATTGAGGTCATCATTCAGGAAAGCAGTCTTTACATCCATTTGATGGATGTGAGGATGATGTATGGAAGCTAGCGCAAATAATATCCTAATGGATGTTATCCTAGCTACAGGAGAATATGTGTCAAAGTAATCTATCCCTTCTTTTTGTCTAAAACCCTTAGCTACTAGTCGAGCTTTAAAGGTTTGGATAGTCCCATCCGTGTGATATTTCTTCCTAAATACCCACTTACAACCTATGGGTCTAGAACCTGGAGGTAAGCTTACTAGTTCCCATGTTTGATTTGATAGTATGGATTCCATTTCATCGTTTATAGCTTCTTTCCAGAAAGCTGAGTCTCTAGAGGATATAGCCTCTTTATATGATTTAGGATCATCTTCTATATTCATTACTATAGGTATTTGTCTTATAACATTTTCTCTATCCGCTTCTACTAGATGAAAAATGATACGTTGTGAGTCTATGTAGTCATCTCCTAAACTCTTTTCTATTCTTGTTCTTTGACTCCTACGAGGTTCAATAGGAGCTTCCATTATCTGTGGAGTTGTGCTATCTGGTTCACTATTAGGAGTTTGGATTTCATTATCCTTATACTCCAAGGATAGTGAGTTCTCAAAGAACTCAACGTTTCTTGATTCTATTATTGTATTAGAATCCATGTCTAGAAGTCTATAAGTTTTACTATTTTGTGTATACCCTACGAAGGCGCACTTAATAGCTCTTGGTCCTAACTTAGTTCTTTTTGGGTCAGGGGTTCTTCAGTATACAAGACACCCCCATACTTTTAAATATCTTGGGTTAGGTTTTCTACCTCTCCATGTTTCATATGGAGATATTTTATACTTTTTAGATGGTATTCTATTTAAAATATGGCATGCTGCAAGCAGTGCCTCACCCCATAGACTTAGTGGTAACTTTGCTCTTATTAGCATTGAGTTGACCATTTCTACTAATGTCATATTCTTCCTTTCAGCTATTCCGTTTTGTTGAGGTGTGTATGGAGCAGTAAATTGATGTATCAGTCCATGTTGTTTACAGAAGTAATCGAATTCATTTGAGAAGTATTCTCCTCCACTATCGCTACGGAGAATTTTTATCTTCTTATTTAGTTGATTCTCTACTTCTGGTTTATATACTTTAAACATGTTCAATGCTTCATCTTTGCTCTTTAATAGGTACACATACACATATCTAGAGCAATCATCTATAAAGGTTATGAAGTACCGTTTACCTCCACAAGTAAGAATGCCGTTTAACTCACAGATATCACTGTGCACAAGATCCAACACTTGGGACGATCTTTCAACACTTGGAAAAGGTTTCTTCGTCATTTTGGATCGTATGCACACTTCACATTTTTCGGTTTCATTATCTGTATATGAGATTAAACCATTCTTAGCCATGAACTTCAAAGTACTATACCCTATATGGGCTAGTCTATCATGCCATAGTCCAGCGGATTCGACCATATACGCAGAAGTGCTACTTTCATTCAGTGAAAACTTGACCATCCCATTACAAGCGTATCCCTTTCCGACAAAATTCTCATTCTTAGACAGAATTAGTTTACTTGACTCGTACACCACCCTTATTCCTAGTTTTTCCAGAAGATCCCCAGAAACTAAGTTTCGCCTCATGTCTGGGACGTGCAGTACATTAGTCAGAATCACTTTCTTCTTAGAGGTGAATATCAGTTCGACAGTTCCTTTGCCGACAACCTTCGATCGGACTTCATTACCCATTTGAACTTCTTGACCATCGGTCAATTCCTCATAGGTTTTGAAGGCTGATTTGTCGTAGCACACATGTACTGTAGCGGCAGTATCATACCACCATCCTTGAACTTTGCCTTGGATGGTATTCACCTCAGTGATCATGGCCACTATATCGCCTTCTTCTACTGCACTTTCCTCTTGTTTAGACTTGCGATATCGGCATACTCGAGCATAGTGCCCGATTTTCCCACAGACATGGCATGGGCCTTTGAACTTTCCGTTCTTCTTTTGGGTGTTTTTCTTGAATTTTCCTTTATTGGGTTTCAGGGAATTGTCCTTCTCGGGATGTTTGTTATTAGAGTTCTCTACTGCATGTACCTTGGACGAGGTATTCCCATTAACATTCTTTCTATCGCGGTTACGGGATTCTTCCTCAATTCTGAGGTGTTTCTGGATTTGTTCCAGTGTGTAGTCCTCAGTTTTATGCAGCTACTTCTTTCTATAGTCTTTCCACATCGGTGGCAATTTGGTGATTATAGCCCCGACTTGGAATGATTCAGGAAGATCTATCTTTATTGCTTTGATTTTGTTTACTATTAGCTGCAATTCTTGGATTTAGGGTAGCAGCGGTTTGTTATTACCATGTTGAAGTCAAAATACCTGGCGATGAGAAACTTGTTGGTACCTTCTTCTTCAGCCTTGTATTTGAACTCCAGAGCGGCCCAAATCTCTTTTGCTGATGACGTCTGTTGGTACAGATCGTAGAGACGGTCGAAGAGCGCGTTCAGAATGTGTCCTCGAAACAAGAGTTCGTCTTCGGCTCGTTTGGTGCGGGCGGCCACCTGTTCAGGTGTGTCGTCGTCGGTTGCTTCATGTAACGCTTGCAAATTTGGATCTAATATATAGTAGATCTTCAGCGCCGTTAGGAGAAATTTCAACTTATCTTGCCATCTCGTAAAATTGGTTCCATCGAACCGATCAAGACGTATTAAGTCCTGATTCATCAACTTAATGGATGAAACACTGTTGGCTTCCATCTAATAACGCTTTAAGATTGTTGAAAATTTATATAGATTGGTGTAATTTCTGTATAATATGGAAATCGAAAAATCACTTTAATCAGAAATAAGGACAGGCTGAAGCACGTCTAAAAAACGTTGTCCTTAAAGCGTTATTTGCCCCTACTCAAGTGAATTGAGTAAGCTGATAGGTTACAGGCAAATAGCTTCTAGGATACGACGAGCCTGGTGTGGGTCTACGTTCAGCAAGCACGAAGGCCCACCTATTGGAACTCAATTACACAATTTCTGGCAGAAATACAACAAAGAAAAAATTCCAGAAGAAAAGAAATGAAGAAGAAAATTGGGTTTTAGACCACTGCTTTGGTCAAGTCTTCAGCCACTGGTTCAGTTGAACAGTCCTAGACCACACCGTTAGTCTGTTCTTCTTGCAATGGTGAAACCCTTGCTATTTTGTTGCTGGAATTACAGGAGTATTAGAGAGGATTAGTGGGCTTTCTCAATTCGTATGGTAGTGCTGGATTGGTTTGTGAGATGGTTTGGAAACCCATCCAGGCCCTCCTTTTATAGGCTATGGTGGCTAGGGGGTTATGGTCCAGAGACTTAAATTCCATTAAGCCATTTCTGGCTGTTGAAAAACTAGTCATTTTATGGTTGTTTTCTGACTGTTATGCATGGACCATTAATCTACTGCATGCTGACTGTTGTGAGACAGCAGCTAGCCGTTTTCTGACTGTTGGGCTAGCCATGCAGCAGTTACAGCTGGACCCTGCACTAATGGCTCAGCTGTTACAGTTTATGCTGCAACAACTCTTTTCAGTCAGTCTATATATACTGAGAGATCTCTCTCTCAGTTTTCTAGTCTCTCTGCCAACCAGCCACCCGCCTAAGCTACATAGTAGCACCGCGACTCGCACACGTGCGAAGTGCAAAGTGCACCACTAGCGCCTCTACAGCCACACTACCTCACATGCCCACGCCCTCGCACCGAGCCCATGCCCCAGCCCCAGCCCAAGACCGAGACCGAGCGCGAGCGCGCATGCACTGGAACACGCAAGGTCTATAGTCCACGGACTACGAAGGTAAATATTATAATACTCCACATCTTTCATATAAACCACATTTTCTTCTCCTCCCTTTCCCATGTGGGACTATTCCCAAAACCTTGAAAAACGTGTTTTTCAAACAATTTTTTTTCAAATACTTTATTATAATATATTATTAAAATATATATAAAATCAATATATTTATAACATTACGTAATATGTTTAGTTGAATTAAAATAATTGTGCATACCTTTTCGTACGAGGTTCTTATTTATAACCCCTTACGGTGTCTTCCGTATTTGGTATTGACTCCACTGTGTAGATCTTTATCATTGTAGGAATCTCCCTCTGGATCTATGGCGCTTACATTGGCGAAGATCTCAGGGAGGGAATCCTATCCATATACGGAGGGGATGTTCCCTAATGGTCTTCTCTAATGGTTAGAATCCGGGGCCGAGGCCAACCTCTAGGGTATTTAGTTGAGGTCCTGCTAACCGAGGTCAACAGCTGAGGTTGATGACTGAGGTTGGAGTCAAGTTTTGAGATTAGGGCCTTTTGTCAACGGCAAATTAGCATATATAGTCATTCATTAGTCACGATAGTGGGATGTCAACCAAGCGACTAGGGTCACCTCTTATGGTCAGTGCTCGGGTTGGTTATGAAGGTCATGCTCGGCATTTGATACATAGCTCTCACCCGACCTCATCGTCCGAATTGTCCGCCTTGTTGTTATTATCTCATTCTAATTATTTGGTCAGTCCATTTTTACTATAACAATTAATAATATTTATTATAAAATAAATGAAGAATTTTAAAAATTAAAAATATAAGTGTAAAATGAATTTTTAATATTAAATATTAAATATTCTTTTTCGAATTAAATTGATGAGCGAAAATTAAAAATGATTTGATTTTAAAACATTATAATAATATAATTTTCGATATTTCCGTAAAATATCATGAGAAATAGAAAATCTTGACAGCGAATGCTCTGGAGGGCAATTTCTTCTGGACTCGAATTCGGCAATGACCCCTCCATTACCGAGCTCACTACTCTGTGCTGGAAAAGCTATGTGGGACCCACCATAATGCCTGTAATCTATTCCTATCATCTACCTAATTTTATGCTTATTTAGTGAATGAAAAAAAACGGCATATCCAAATCTCAAGTAACGGCACCCATAACAAACAATGGTAATTGAACTCCCACCATTAAAAACTTCCTAAGGTCCACTGTATCATTTAGTTGATTAGGTAGCACATATTTGGAGGAAGGGAAAAAACAAATATCAACTTATCCAAAACTTTTGCGCCCCACGATGTTTTTAATGGTACGAATTTGGTATGGTCCACTTAAGAAATTGAACAGTTTTTGGCCTCATCCCTTATAAGTAGGTAGAAAGATAATATGAACCATGTGGATAAAATACATATGTCATGGTGGGGCTACGTAACTTTTTCCAGTACCACCTGAGGGAAGCGAACTGGCTAGTGTCCCACACCACACCAACCTAGCTGATGTGTTTACGTCACCAAGTTTTATGGGTCCCGCCATGAGATCTATGTTATATACTAACAGTTCGTCCATTTGGCAAGCTTGTCGCAATGCTTCAGCTGAAAAATAAGATAGATCCAAAGTTCAAGATCAAGTGGACCACAATGCAAAAAAGCAATGGGGGATTGAACGTCTACCATTGAAACTCTTTTGGAATCACGTGGATTTTGGATCAATAAGATACTTATTTTTCCTCATCAAGGTATGTGTGACCTTATGACCAGATTGGATGGAAAACAAATATTATGATGGTCCTAGGAATGTTTTATGGTGAAAATCATTGTACCACCCCTACTTATAGTTAGGGGTGCACACGGTTAAGCTCTGTCGGGTTCTGAGGTGAAATCAGATCTGAACTGTTTCCAACGGTTCTTGGAAAACTAGAACTAGAACAGTACCATAAAATACTGGTTTAGTTTTATGGTTATGGACTTTTTATAATACAATTCAATTGCATAGTTTATTTTTATAATTAATCCAGTCCAATTGCTTGGTTTTTTATAATCCAATCCAATTTCATGGTTTTTGAGAGACAGAAGCTACAAAAGAGGGAGGGAGAGAATAAAGAAGGATTAAACTTTTTTAGTTTTTTACTTTTTATATTTAAAAAAATTAAAATTAAAATATTTATTGACTGAGGGTCCAACTCTAGGCTAAGTTTTACAGTATGTTTCCGTTCTACGTAACCCTAAACCAAAAATGGAACCGAACTAAACGGTACTTTGATTTTCAGAATCAGAACCGGTGCGCATTAGAACCTGATCAAACCGTGTGGTTTGATCGATTTCAGTCTGGTTTACCATTTTCACCAGTTCCGTGTGCACCCCTACTCGTGGTATTGTCTACTTGTACTTTGGATATCACTCATTTTTGGGCTTATATCCTTAAAATGATCTCACCAAATGGATGAACGATATTGATAACTTTGATCTCCTTTGAACTGTTCGTTCAACCCAAAACGACAATACCCACACCAGCCAGGTCGGTGGTGCGTGGGACAGCAGCTAATCTGCTTCCAGTACTGAGCCTAGTACCGAAGAATCTGACTCGGTTCCTCGAACTTTTCCAACGTCGGCGCATGTTAGAAAAAGCTATGATCGGAGGGCAGAATGATGAAATGCATCGGGTACAGTGCGCCCACCGAACCATGTTTGACGGAGAGAAGGCATGGAAGTGCAAATTTCGCGGATGCAACTCTTACCCAATCATCTCTTTGCCGGTAAATGCCACGTGGATGTGTAGCAAGGAATCTGAGTTAACTCTATGGACCCACCTTTATTTATGTGTCATTATCCACACCTTCCATCCGTTTTTCCAAATCATTTTAGGGCATGAACTTAAAATTGAAGCATATCCAGAGCTCAAGTACACCACATCTCATAAAACAGTGGGATAATGGCCTCTAATGTTGAAACCCTCATAGGGCCCAGTGTGAAGTTTGTTTTGCCATCCAATCTGTTCATAATATCACACAGGCCTGGATGAATGGAAAACACAACTATGAGCTTGATCTATAACTTTGGTGGCTCCAAGAAGTTTTGGAGGATAGGCATTCAATCCCACTTTTTCATGTGATGTGGTCAACTTGAGCAGTGGACATGCTTCCGAGGCTCATGCCCAAGAATGAGCCTACAAAATGGATGGTATGGATAGAACATGTTGAGGTCAAAATTTGGATCACACCCCTCTCCGTGTGTTGCTCCTCGAATGAACCCTGGTCCTACACAAGAGGTGAGTAAAGGAGACCCTGACTAAGCCGAAGGACCCTTCGATGCCTAAGTCAGGTCAAGGAAATCAGGGTCTAAGTTAAAGAGTAGAGGAAGAGTGCAAGATATTGCGTACCTATAGCAATGGGGTCTTCTGGTATTTATACCTAACTATCGGACGGTCGAGGCCCGTCAATCTCGGCATAATTTACTCAATCAATGGGATTTTCGGATCGTGGGGATACTATGTGCAATTTAAGGATCGTGTAAGATATTATGTACCTCACGCATATCGGCGAGCGAAATATCCGGCCATGTCCACTTATGGTAGTTTATAAGCTTAGCTCGTGGAGCACCCATTTCAGGATCAGGACTCAGCTCGGCCCTGTCGGCAGATGAGGCCCCAGTTAGAGTGATTACACGTCTTCATCGAACAGCAGCCATGTTTACGGTCCGAGCCGAGCTGGCGGACAGCATCTCACTAGTCGGGCATTTCGTTCTTTCATGAGGTCCGAGGCAAAGCATCGGGCCTACTTTATTGTATCGAGTTTCCTCCTGGTCATTAGTCTTAGGGCCAACGCGCCTTGGCGACTCATCAGTGAATCTTTCAGTCGTGGGAGTCGTACAGAGTAGTTTCTTATTTGATGATGTCGACCCTTGGAATTATAAGGGGCTCGGATCTTCCCATAAAGAAGCCCCCTACTCTTGAGGTCTGCTAAGGACTAGGAGAGTAAGCGTACGGAAGATCAATCGCCTCATCCGCCGATTCTTCTGAGTATGTCGAAACTATTACATTTTGAAACATTACGCTCTCAGGGTTTCCTGCCTACGGGATTATAATGATGACTCTAAGTCGGGAAGCTTTGGCAATGGGAGGGGGGCATCTGAAGGCCCTTATGAAGTCGTACCCTTATTCCCTCCGCCCCGAAAGTAGAAGGAGATAGGGGCTTGGACTCGTCGGGCTGGCAAAAAGAAGGTCACTCGAGGCCCCGAACCGTAACTGCCGAGGCCACTAAGATGCCGGCGAGTAGGAGGGCCTCGGAGATAGTCCCAAGAGGCTCCGTGCTGTCGGAGTCTCAAATGGAGTGGATCCGCTCGGAGTTTCAGATCTTAAACTCCGTTCAGATAAGGGCCTCAGAGCCCCTCGACACTGCCGGTGCATCTGCTGAGGGAGAAGTGGTCATTTTTTTTGTGCACTACAATGTGGGGTTCGACTTCCTCTGCATCCCTTTGTCCGAGCCATTATAGCCTACCTCGGACTAGCTCCCAGGCAATTCACCCCCAATGCCTAGAGGGTTTTAATGTCTTCCTATATTATCTGGCGTCAAGTCGGAAACTCAGAGCTGACCCCAGAGGAGCTGATGAGCTTGTACCTGGTCAAGCACGATAGTCAAGAACCATGATACTACTTTGCGACCCGAGGCAGCAAGGTCGGGGCTGATAATGAACATTCCGTCCTCCAAGAAAGACTGGAAGAATAAATGGTTCTGGGCTGTGGGCGAATGGGAGGCACCGACGGCTGAAGTCAGGACTCTGATGACTCAGGTTCCCACCCAATTTTCAAAACCAGGTTGGATTAATCATTCCCTTTTTGCCGATGTCCTTCTTGTTACCTCAGTCAAACTGAACTAGAGCTTTTCGTCTTTGTAGATTTTGCAAGGGGCATTCCTTCCCTTGAGTCGGCTAAGAAAAACCGCATAGCCAAGGCTAAGGCGCGGTCGGGAGAGCTCCGCTCCTGATCGGACTTGATCATCGCTGCCAACTTTCATTGGTTTGGGCTTTGCAAGTGAGCGTCTCTCCCGACATCTTTCAGTAAGTTCTTCTTCCGTCTCCTTTGGAGGGATCAGACTTGTTCGTTTAGTTGCTAATTTGTCACTTTTTACACAGGCATGGCCGATGCATTTGGTTCTCGGAGGAGGAAGGCCGCCTAAACAGCGGAGGAATTGCTGAGGGGCGAGCTCAGGATGAAGACCACCGTTCGAAGATGACAAGCAATTCCTTGCTGAGAGGGGCCCTCCGATCCAGTTTTCATTGCTGCGGTGCTTGCCGATACGCGGGCAGCTCCGGTTGCGGTGCTTGCGGATACGCGGGCGGCAGTGGTTGCAGTACTTACCGATACGCGGGCGGCTCCGGCTGTGGTGCTTGCCGATACGCTGGTTCCAGCAACCATTGCTCCCATTTCAGCAACCATGATTCCTTCCGTTCCGCCCTCCGTCGTTCCCTCCACCGAGGAGGCTCGCCTTACAGCTGCGGCCCCCTGCATAGCTATCCCTTTATGTAAGTGCTATAGTTTATATCCCTGTTTGTTGTCAAATTTGTTGTGCCAAAATCACTGTTATATATCTTGCATAAGTGAAGCTCTCTCAAAGATCAACATTCATGAACAAGCAAAGCTCACAACAAGCAAAGCTCACAAGTACAAAGATCAAACTTGAATGCAAGAACTGCTCACAAGACAAGACTCAAGCTGCAAGATTTCAGGAAGAGTACAAGGCAGTTTGTAAAGAAATCAAGACACTTTCAAGTTTGAGCTACATCAAGATTTCAAGATTGAGCTACATCACGATTTCAAGATTGAACTACATCAAGACTTCAAGGCTCATACTTCAAGGTTACTAGTTCCTAATGTTTCAATGTCCTTACTTCATGGTTGAGGTTTGACTGACCTTAGGTTAACCTTAGAAGTAGGTCACTTTGGATACATAAATCGAATGTTTATTTTACATAAGTTTGGTCTGTTCTTCGACTAGTCCTAGGCCTTCTTCGACTAGTCCTAGAGTTGCTTCGACCAGTCTAAGAAATTCCTCGATCAGTCGTGAGTTTGTTACAAAAATCGGATAATTTCTGTTAGGCTTCGACTAGTCTAGGAATCTGTTCGACTAGTCGAAGGAACAGTGTCGACTGCATCTTCGACCAGTCGAAAGTCTTCGACTCAAAGTCCAGCGATGAATTTTATGTTCTTCGACCAGTCGAAGGTGACCTACGACCAGTCGTAGAACGGTCAAAGCTTATCGCGCCTGATTTTTTAAATATTTGTTATTGCTTCGACTAGTCGAAGAGCTCTCTAGACCAGTCGAACACGCGATCTGCTCACCTATAAATAGAGCACGAATCTCAGAAGAAATGATCAAATTAATTAATCCATTCAAGCCAATCTTCGTCGAACTTCTGAGAGATAATTCTGTGCTCCATCTAACCTAAGTGTGCTTATTTAATATTCTTTTTCCTTAGCTTTATTTAATTGATTTTCTTTCTGCTATTCCAATCTAATTTGATAAGAGGAATTGTCATTCCCTTTCTTTGGAATCAAAATCAATTAAGGCAAGCCCTACTTGGTTTAAATTTAAAATTTATTAGAATTAGAACCATTGTAATTGAGTACTGGACATTGAACTTGGACATTCAATCATCTACTCTGACTTGGTTCTACCGGGCTGCTACAACGAAGGAGATAATCAGGTATTTTACATTTAATTGTAAATTCCTTTCTGTTTTGGTTTCTTTCAAGATTTGCTAGAAAAATCTTGTTGTATTGGTTATCTGAGGAGAGCCAGGAAAACTCAGAAGTGGGGTTTTTTTAATTGTGTAAGCCCACAGACAAAGACATAATTGTAAAGGTTTTGGGTGAATCTGGGAAAACCTATTTTGTTAGTGAACGCTAATATCCCCTGTGTGAGGATATTAGGAGTGGAGTAGCATTCTGTGTGGCTGTTGTTTAACAGTTGGTGAACACACAAGCGAACCACTATAATCCCTTGTGTTGTGGTTGAATGATTTATACTTCTAATCTTTAATTATTCTTTTGTGGGATGTATGTATGGTGGTGAATGTTGTAATCATTTAATTCAAGCATTGTGAGAATTTTGTAATAGTTTAGAATTTATTTTCTGATATTCCTTTATCAGCTTGTTATTCAATTTCCTTTAAAAGTTGTTCTAGCAAGGTTGCCCTGCCATTTTTATGGTGTATGGCTGTCCCTAGAACAATACATTTGTGATTACAATTTATTTCAATTCAGTTTGTATTTATTTCTGTATTCCTCTTTGGTTTGAGATTTGATACAAAGATCTTTCTAGAAATAAGGTTGTCCTACCATAAACTCTGGTTTTTGGTGAAAGGTTGTCCTTAGAACAACATTTGTATCAACCTCTCAAGATCTAAATTTTGAGGTTGTTTAACTTTCCTGCATTGTGATTTACTTTGGCTATCATATTCTTTTTAATTCCGCTGTTATAAGTTTTAACTTGGCATTGTCCTATTCACCCCCCTCTAGGACATATAGCTAGGCCTTTTCACTTTATCATCCGAGCGAGTGGAGGCCGTTCGGATGGCTGACTCCATAATTACCCCTCCCGTGGTTGAAATGATCTTGGGGCCGAGGCTCAGGCCTCAGCTAGCAGTAGGACCGGGTTTGCGGAAGCAGCAGACTCGGCTCATGTGGGAACGAGTGGCGGGAAGTTCGCGTCGGGTTATCATCTATCTTGTCTGACGCAGTGGGCTGCAAAACATGCCCTAGAGGAGGGCATAGCCCACGTTCTCAGCAAGTCGGACAGCTCTTTTTTGAATGACATGGCTTCCGTCTTTTACACGGTATCTCTGTTGATTTTTCTTATTTTTTCTTCACTCACTGTTTTCAAGTGCTCATTCTCTTGTTTTTGTGCAGTCCGTCCCGAAGCTTCTAACAACTCGGGAGAAAGTGTAGGAGTTGGAAAGGAGAGAAGCTGAGGTGGAGGCCCTCAAGACCCAAGTGAAGGCACATTCCTCCGGCTCGAGCAGGCCGAGTTGCGTCGGCAGCTCGAAGACTGGAAGGCCTGGGAGCTTCGGCTACAGGGGGTCGTGACTGACCTCGAAGCTAGGGAGCTGCGACTACAAGGGGTCGCAGATGACTTCAAAGCTCGATGTGATGCTGCGATCGCCGAGCTGACCCGGGTCAGGGCTCACGCAGACTCGCTGGCTCAGGAGAACGCTCGACTGGGTAAAACCCTTGAGCGAGCTAAGGTCGGGGCGGCAGAAGAGCAGACCCAAGCTGTCACTCAGGCGAAGAAAACTCAACGGGCTAAGGACAAAGCTTCTCTATCCGAGGTAATGGCCGCGGCGGTAGAAGCCTTCAAAACTTCAACTATGAGGGACGCCGAGGCTGCCAAGTTTTACAACCGTGGCTTCGATGATTGTATCGAGGCGGTTCAGGGAATGTATTCAAACCTTAACCTCGAATCTTTGTTGTCCGAAAAAGCTGGAGAGATGCCCGCTAACGATGTCCGCCCGGATTAAACCCCCGACGCCCAAGCTCCTCCTCTGTCTACATAGAACAATTTTTTTTGGAACTAGTTGAAACTTTTCTTTCTGGTTACTTTTTGACCTTCTGATGAAGGTTTATGAATGATGATTTTTTACCCTCTGGAGAGGGCGCATGAATGATGATTTTTCTTATATGTTAATCCGTAGTTAATTTTCGGATGTTGGCCGTCGATTATTGATGGCTGAACTGATTCGTAGATATGCCGATTTACTTTAAAACGTGGTCGAGTCGACCCTTTGGCGGGTCAGCTCCTTCTAATGCCGCCTCATAAAGTTTGAGGCTTTTATAACCTGTTTGTTGAGTCTGGACCCCTAAGGGGTCGGCTCGTCCAACAATTGGCGAGGTGCATCCGCTTTATCCGTCAATCAGTGAGCCGACTCCTATGTTGGGGGAGTTCATTCACCTTTTAGCTTTTCTCCTAACTTAAGAGGGGATGCCATGTAAAATTTTTGTGGGATAATGTGCTAACCCCTTCTTTAAGGGATCAGTTTATTGAGTCCGCCCCCGCATATGAGAGGCAACTTTTCCTTAGTAGATAATTCGTTCATGTAGATAAGAAGTAAACTTATTAGGAGCCTTAAAGGCTTGTCGCTCGAAGGCGTACATTTATTGGGAGCCTTAAAGGCCTGTCGTTCGGAGGCGCGCATTTATTAGGAGACTTAAAGGCTGTTTCTATCACGGATAGTAAACTTTCAGGTGCTCGGCATTCCAAGGGTAGGGGAGCTGACGGCCCATGAGGTCTTTCAAGTGGTAGGAGCCTGGTTTGGTCGATCGGACGACTCAATAAAGCCCTTCCCAATTAGGCCCGAGTGTCCCAGCCCCCGGCTCAGCGGTGTTCTGGAATACTCGGCGAAAGACCAAGTCCCCTGGTCGGAACCGCCTGGTCTTGACCTTCAAATTGTAAAATCGCGCAACTTACTGATGCCGAGCAGCGACTCAGAGCCTTGAGATATCTCTGACTTCTTTGAGCAAATTCATGTTGGCTGCAATTTACCCGAAATTCTGGTTTTCATGGTAATTCTCGACTCTGGCCGTAGGGAGATCGATTTCAAATGGCACCATCACCTCCGAGCCGTAGGAGAGTGAAAATGAAGCCTCTCCAATTGAGGACTGAGCTGTGGTCCCATAGGCCCAGAAAACGAATGGAAGTTCTTCGGCCCAGCTGCCTTTTGCTTTTTCTAACTTTATCTTCAGATGGTGCTTGATAACTTTATTGATTGCCTCCACTTGTCCATTAGACTGGGGATGTCGAGGAGAAAGTATGCGTTTGTGATGCCGAGTCCTTGACACATGCTTCGAAATTTGTCGTTGTCGAACTGCTGGCTATTGTCTGACACGATGGTGCGCGGAATCCCGAACCGACAAATGTTGTTTTTCCAAACAAAGTCGATCACCTTCTATTCCACGATCTTGACAACCGGCTCGGCCTCGGCCCATTTAGTGAAGTAGTCGACAGCAACGATGGTGAACTTGACTTGCCCTTTTCCTGTAGGCAGAGGGCCGATGATGTCGATTCCCCACTGAGCGAGAGGCCAAGGGACGCTCGTAGGAGTCATTTCTTCAGCGGGTTACCTTGGCACGGCCGCAAACGCTGGCATTTGTCGCATTTTCGAACATAGTCCTTGGAGTCCACCCTGATAGTCGGCTAGAAGTATCCTTGTCGGAGTATCTTCAGGGCCAAGGCTCGGCTGCCGGAATGGTTTTCACAGATTCCTTTATGGATCTCTCGAATGACATATTCCGCCTTGTCAGGCCGGAGACACCTGAGGTAGGGCTGAGAATGTTTTTTCTTGTATAGGATACCATCCAAGATGGTGTATCGAGCTGCTCGGACTCTCAGTTGCCTGGCTTCCAATCTATCCAAGGGGATTTCGCCGGACGTGAGGTAGTCAAAGATCGGGTCCATCCAGCTCGGATTAGCATGCACTGGGTTGACTTCCTTCCTCTCTTCTTTGTCGATGCTCGGATGCTCTACGAATTCAACGGGGATGACCCGCGGGATTTTTCCTTCAGCGGCCGAGGCGAACCTAGCCAAGGCATCGGCCCATGAATTTTCCGCTCTCGGAATCTGATGGACAGTGCAACTCCAAAATCTTTTGATCAATTTCTTCGCCTCGTCGAGATAAGCGATCATCCTTGTCTCCTTGGCTTCGTACTCGGTAGAAATGTGGTTTACCACCAGCTGAGAGTCGCACCGGACCTGAAGAGATTGAACACCCAGACTCGCCGCCAATCTGAGTCCAACTAGTAACGCCTCGTATTCCGCCTCATTGTTTAAGGCCTTGAATCCGAGTCTGATCGCATACTGGATAGTCTAATCGCATACTGGATAGTCATGGAATCTGCCCCTTTGAAATTGGACGACCCGTTCACATAGAGAACTCATCCAGGGTCTGGCACCACCCTTTGGTCACCTTGGGGGATAGGTGGAGTCGTTTCGACTTCGGTACTGATCTCTTCTATACTTGGAGTGGTGAATTCGGCAATGAAGTCGGCCACAACTTGGCCCTTGATTGTTGTCTTTGGACGAAACTGGATGTCGAACTCACCAAGTTTGATGGCCCATTTGGTCGTCCGACCAGACACCTAGGGTCTCTGAAGAACTTGTCTGAGAGGGGAATCTGTCAACACAACTACGGAATGAGCTTGAAAGTATGAACGTAAACTTCGAGCTGAAATAACGAGGCTGAGTGCTAGCTTCTTCAGGGGCGAATATCTCGTTTCTGCAGGTACCATGGCCTTACTCACGTAATACAGTGGGTATTGCTTGCCTCCGATCTCCCTGATCAGGGCCGAGCTTACGGCCGAGGCCGAGATCACGAGATAGAGGAACAAGGGTTCACTCTCTTCGGGTTTGGATAGCACGGGGGTGAACCCTGATACTGCTTCAGTTGTTGGAAGGCTTGTTCGCACGCCAACGTCCACTCTGCCTTCTTATGACCCTTCAACTGTTAGAACAATGGGAGGCATTTATCCTTTGCTCTGGATATGAAACGTCTGAGCGCCGCAACTCGCCCTGTGAGACATTGTATTTCCTCGACAGTCTGAGGTGAACTCATGTTGAGGAGTGCTTTGATCTTGTCGGGGTTCGCCTCGATACCTCTCTGACTGACTTGAAACCCAAGAAAATTCCCTGAGCCGACTCTAAAAGCGCACTTTATGGGATTCAGCTTCATCTGGTATTCTCGGAGGACGGCGAACGTTTCTCTGAGATCCGTCAGGTGATCGGTTGCCTTAGTACTTTTCACCAACATGTCATCGATGTACACTTTCATTGTACGTCTGATCTGCTTGGAGAACATCTGATTCACTAGCCTTTGATACTTGGCCCCAGCATTTTTCGGGCCAAACAGCATGACTCGGTAATAGTAGAGTCTCTTGTTTGTGACAAAGGCCGTCTTATGCCTGTCTGAGAGATGTATTGCGATCTGGTTATATCCGGAATACGCGTTCAGGAAAGAGATTGCTTCGTATCGCTCAGTATTGAACGACCTTCTTTTCTGCTTGACAGGTCTCTGATTTGGATCCACATTCAGCCTGTGGACTATGACATCCGGAGAAATTCCGGACATATCTTGGTAGGACCACGCGAAGACGTCCACATGTTGTCGTAGGAATGTTAATATTTCGAGCCGTTGCTCAGGATTCAATGAAGTCTCGAGTTGAACGGTTCTGCTCGGATCAGCCTCGTTGAGCGGTACTTTCTCCAGGTCTTCCACGGATGAGTCTTCCACAGGTTCTCTGGGGTCTAGAACATTGATGGTGAACGTTTGCTTAACTGACCCCTTCTTTACTGTCATTACATAATATCTCCGAGCTTCTTGCTAATCGCCTCGGAGGTAGCCTATCCCGCCCTCGGCGGAAAATTTCATCATCAGGTGATAGGTGGAGACGATTCTCTCATCACGTTGAGGGAAGGTCTGCCCAGGATGACGTTATTTACCGATGGTACATTGACAACTAAGAAGTCCACCATAAGAATAACTTGATGTTGTTCTTCTCCCGCAGTCACAGGGAGGGAGATAGCTCCCTCGGAGATCACTCTTTTCCCGGCAAAGCCGTGTAGGGGGGTCTTCACGGGTCTGAGGTGAGACCTTGGAATCCCTATTCTTTCAAAGGCCTAGGAGTAGATCACGTCGGCCTAGCTCTCGGTGTCGACCAAGATGCGGTATACCTTTTGGTTCGCTATGGTCATGGTAACTACAAGAGCATCGTCGTGTGGGTGCTGGATTCCACGCGCATCTTCTTCCATGAAGGTCAAAGTGCATGGGCTGATATGAAGTTCCTTACTGGGCCGCTCTGTTAAGTGGATGTAATGCTCCAATTCAGACTTCCAAGAGTGAGCCTTCCGCGCCCTATTTGAATATCCTCCACCAGATGAGCCCCCGAAGATGGTACGAATTTTGGCGGGCTCTTCTATGGCGTTATTTAGCTGCTCTCGTTCTCTTTCTTCTTTCCGAGCAGCTTTTCCTTCCTTGGTGTATCGGTACAGGTGTCCCTTCCGAATAAGGGCCTCGATCTCATCTTTGAGATCCACACAGTCAGTCGTATTATGGCCGTAGTCTCGGTGGAAGAGGCAGTACTTGCACTTTCAATGATCTGGATCGGCTCTCATGCAAATAGGCCGATTCAACAGCTTTTCTCCTCGGATGTCCAACAAAATTTGCTCGGCGGACGTGTTAAGGGGGGTGTAGGAACAGAACTTTCCCTCCGGCCTTCTGCTCGGACGAGGATCGTGATGGGCGCGGTCATCGGCCCCTTTGTTAGACGGCTGGGTTCCTCATTTCTAGGTCTCTTCCCTTTACTGTTCGAATCTGTCACTTGGACATTTTTACGAGCATTAGAGAATTTCTTTACGTTGGTGTACTTCTGAGCTCTGGCGACAAGCTCAGCCAGTGTCTTTGGCGGGTTCTTTCCAATTGAGAAAGTGAATTTTTCTTCTTTTAGGCCGCTGAACACAGCAGCGAATGTCATTTTGTCGTCGTAGTTTTCTACTAATAACATTTCCTCGTTCAAACGAGCGATGTAGTCTTTCAACGACTCCTTCGACTCTTGTTTAACAGCGAACAAGTGAGTGTTGAGCTTTCGACTTCTCTTACCACTTATGAATTGGGTAAGGAATAGTCGGCTCAACTCTGTGAAGGAACTTATGGAATTTGGTTTGAGTTGCCGGTATCAATTCCGAGCTGATCCCGTGAGCGTGATCGAGAACTCTCGGCACATCATAGCATCCGTCGCCGTCTAGATTTGCATCCACGAGCGGTAACCTTCCACATGCTCGGATGGGTCTCCAGATCCGGAGTATTGGATGACGGGAGGTATTCGGAACATCTGAGGCATCACCTCGTTCATAATTTCTGAGATGAAGGGAGGTTCGATCTCTTCCATCATTGCCTGAATGGCGGTGGGAACCGATGTCAGCTGTTGTTTCTTCTCTAAAGCTAAGAATTTGTCGTTAAGTTCCGCGAACCATTTCTCCCGCGACTCCTTGTTTTCTGCTACGATCTCTTGGTTGTTTTCTATTTCCGGAGTTCTCTTTCCCCTCCTTCGTTCTAACCGATGGCGGAGATCCGTCGGTGTCAGGACTGAAGTGGCCGAAACATTGGTTAAAGCTCGAGTCGCAGTGTTCCGAGTCGAGACACTGATTTAGGTCGGAATAGGATTCTGACCCGAAACTTGCATCTGGGGATGCTTTGGCGCCTCGAGCCTCGTACTCCTCGGCACGAGTGGGCTTCCATGACCAGACCGACTGGTTCGGGAACAGGATTTTTCTGAGCCGGGTGTGGTTATGGCTCCTGTTGTTGTTTCATCATGTTCACTTCGTCACGTAGGGCTTGTATCTCGCTCTGCATGGCGCGATATTTACTTGCTCGATTGCGAGAACGCTGGGAAGGCCCCGGGGCTGATTCAGCATGAAGTAGCTAGGAGGAGCGGGTTCGTTCGTTTGGCTCTGGTTCCGCAACTACTGCTTTCTTCTTTCCTCTAGCTATTTTACTCGAGAATAAGAACCTGACCTTTTGTATCGGATTCCCACAGACGGCGCCAAAAATGTTGAGGTTAAAATCTGGATCACACCCCTCTCCGTGTGTTACTCCTCGAATGAACCCTGGTCCTACACAAGAGGTGAGCAAAGGAGACCCTAGCTAAGCCGAGGGACCCTCCGATGCCTAAGTCAGGTCAAGGGAATCGGGGTCTAAGTTGAAGAGTAGAGGGAGAGTGCAAGATATTGCGTACCTGTAGCAACGGGGTCTTCTGGTATTTATACCTGACTATCGGATGGTCGAGGCCCATCAATCTTGGCATGATTCACTCAATCAGTGGGATTTTCGGATTGTGGGGATACTGTGCGCAATTTGATGATCATGTAAGATATTATGCATCTCATGCATATCGGCGAGCGAAATACCCGGCCACGTCCACTTATTGTAGTTTCAAAGCTTAGCTCGTGGAGCACCCATTTCAGGATCAGAACTCGGCTCGGCTCTGTCGGCAGAAGAGGCCCCAGTCAGAATGATTACACGTCTTCATCGAATAACGACCATGTTTACGGTCCGAGCCGAGCTGGTGGACAGCCTCTCGCTAGTCGCGCGTTTCATTTTTTCACGAGGTCCAAGGCAAAGCATCGGGCCCACTTTATTGGGTCGAGTTTCCTCCTGGTCATTAGTCTCAGGGCCGAGGCGCTTTGACGACTCATCGGTGAATCTTTCAGTCGTTGGCGTTTTCCTGTTTACCGAAGTCGGCACTCAGAATTATAAAGGGCTCGGATCGTCCCATAACAGAACACATACATTACAGTGGACCTCACAGAGTCCCTGAGACCAGGTAGCTGCGTTGGGTTGGGTTAACATTTGATACATCCAGGCCGTTAATCTAGCAGGGTCTATTGTTCTATTGAAAGTACATGGTCAGTGAATTTTTGCGGATTAACTATACCTCCACTCATAAGAGTGGGCCCTGCGATTATAGAAATGTGGGCCCATTTTTATGATTGATGGCTGACTGAGAATCATCATTTCATTCGGTCAAACGGTGCATGATTGTAGGACGCTGCTTGGATCCACCGAGGTGGGTGGATCACTGTCTGTGGGGCTCACCATGATGTATTTTCCTTACATCCACGCCGTTCATCCGTTTTTAAAACTCATTTTAGGGCATCATTGCAAAAATAAAGGAGATCGAAACCTCAGGTGGACCATACCACATGAAACAATGCTCATTGACCATTAAAAATTTGTGGGCCACAAAAGTTTTGGATTAAGCTGATATTTGTGTGGTCCCCTAATCCAGATCTCTGTGACCTTATCAACAGGTTGGATGGAAAATAAACATTCCCGCGGGCCTCCAGAAGTTTTTAACGGTGGATATTCAGTCACCACTGTTTCCTTTGGTGTAGTCCACCGGAGAATTGGATTTCCTTCATTTTGCGGATCATAACCTAGAATTAGCTTTCAAAAAGGATGTACGGTGTGGATTTAAATAAAATATATCAAGGTAGGCCCCACAATCAAGGATCCACCGACCATGGTGGATCCCGGGATCCCCAAAGCTGCGTCCATGATTGTATGATTCTTCGAAAAGATCTAGACGGAATGTTTTTTTCGAAACTGGAAAAACAGGTCTGCCAGTTCCACACGCGTGTGAGTCCTGCAAATCCACACGTAACCACGCGTGGTCGTATGGAACACGTACAAGAGATCTGACGTTTCCATTTGGTTGACAATAACGCTTTAGATCTTCTACATGAAAATCCATAAGTTATATTCTTCATGTGGGCCACAAATACATAAAGTAATCTGACGGTTAAAACATTTTTCTAGCCGTTCATTTTTTTGTATGCTTTTTGCCATATGAGAATAAAATGATTTATTTTTGGCCAGATGATCTAATATAGCGTAGCCAACCAAATGGAAGGTTCAGATCAATCACACATATTCCACAACAGAACGTGTGCTTGCGTGTGGATGCTAGTAGTGGTAGCTCCTTTTTAGGACAAAAACATATAATGATATATGGGGAGCTGATCAATTGCCTCGGGAGGCACGGCATTTTCATGCGTCATCGTATACCATACACGTGGCACAATGTGTGATGATCCTAACCTGGCATCCTGTGCAATCCACCACTGATTGGCCGCTAGTATTTATTTCCTTTGATTGGACTATCCTAACCATATGATAAGTGGACCTTTTCTCACCGAATGTGAACAACCATTGACTATCATGTTTCAGTATCCAAGGGTCAGAATTACCCAAATGATGTGATTTTTGGACCACAGGCGATCCACTATTTGAACAGTAAGATGAACGGTTTAGATCTAGTCCAGGTATGTCAGCAAGGGAGGCAGAGTAACTCTCATGACTCAGCCTTCAAGAGGCATTGGATCCTGTCCATGATGGTCGGTAGTGCTTGGATGATCTCATCCTGCATAGAAAATGGACGGACGTTAGTGCTCTTCCATTCTCCACCTTACATTGTGTCTATGTACGACATATACAATATGGGTTTCCAGGGTGGAGGTGTCATAATCATCATCATGAGGAGTAAGACGATCCTAGCCGCTGAAATGGAGGCCCACCAAATGATGTGTACAACCAAAATGGTCCTGACCCATATCAAACGGGCAAAAGTGAAAAGTCCATTCATAGGGATTGTTTGATCAGTGCCGTTTGTTTATCGTAGCTTGTTTTGTGGTGGGTCCCACTTCTTTAACGGTTTTGATCACCATATGCGTGAGACATTTATGGTGAAGATTAGAACTGCACCGCATTCCTTCTTTATTCTATACGGTGTGGGATTTGGGTCAATTTGAATAGGTGCACGGAATCCTAACCAGTCATTACGTGGGCTTTATAGCAAACAAGGCTCAGATTAAAAATAATCTGGATGGTCCAGAAATCAAGTCGGTCACAATTGATTGTTGGATATATATAGGCCGTGGAAAATCTTATTGTCTCACACGAGGACTCTTTTTGAATAAGATAATATGAAACCATTAAATAGTCAAGGGTCCATAGCTCAGTGGTAGAGCATTTGACTGCAGATCAAGAGGTCACCGGTTCGAACCCGGTTGGGCCCTTCAAGATTTACTTTTTTAGTTTTTAATGGAACGAGATCCTAACCTTAGGTCTTACCGTGGGGTCCACCTTGATGTATGTATTATGTCCCCACTGTCCATCCATTTTTCAGATTATTTTAGGACATTATCCCAAAAATTAAGCAAATCTAATAATCAGTTGACCTATACCATAAGAAACAATAGTGAAGAAGAGTTTTATTTCATTTTATTTTTGGGAACATCTTCTATCATCCGTGGGACCCATTGTGTGAATGATTTGGACGTCCAAACATGGACACAGTGAGAGTTTCGGTCCATGATTGGTGTATGAGTTGGGTCCTTGAGGGCTCATCAGTTCTTTATGTCAATTAAGCATTAGGGCTGCATCCTAGTTAGGGCTGAAAGTGGGGCGGGTTAGGTTGGGTTGGGTTGTTGCTCAACCCTAACCTAACCCAAGGTTCCTATACCTTAATCCTAACTCAACCCAAGCCAACCTTGGGTTGGGAATTCTCAACCCAAGTCCAACCCAAGTGGGTTTGGACAGTTTGATATGGTGGATACACGCTAATATTTTCATTATTACATTAGTCTATTATATTTCAAACATGTTTTAATTTTTGTACATATAATTTTATTAATTATATACATAATTATTACCATAAAGAACTTCATTTTTTTTCTAAACAATCAAGCTAAAATATAAATTTGGGAGAGAGGAATCTGGCGTATCTTGTTAGCTTGAGTCGTAATTATAATTTATAACTTATATTCTTTTGGGTTCGGGTTGGGTCAGGCAACCCGAGACCTCAACCTAAGCCAGACCCAACTTTCATCGGGTTGGTGTTTATATAACCCAAGCTTTATCGAGCACAACCCAATGTTGGGTCGGTCACAGGTCGGTCTGGTTGAGCCTGCCCAACTTTAAGCTCTAATCCTAGTTCTATATCCATCGGTGTGGTGGTATCTCTTTGCATGATTAGTTGCGGTACACACATATGGTGGGACCCAAGCTAACTACCTCAGAACATTGGAAAACTAGTGTGGGCCCACCATTATCCAATCATGATCCTATAGGCTCGTATCAATGTCATATGTTGAATATACAATGTGAATGTGGATTGATGATCTCAATACGCTAATGGCCCAATGGGCCCACAAGATCATATGTTGTTTTTTTTTTTTTTTTAAGATCATGGGCCACTTAAGCCTAATTATCTAGCCAATGGACAAAATCTACTGGGCCAAAATCATGGCCCAGATATAGAATATACTTTTACGACCTTAGATTTTGTACCTTCTTTATCGACGGTTGGATCGGACCGCGAACCGCTTACGAAAGCTGGTTGATGTCCAGTTTAGGTTTTAAAACATTGTAAATAGGGCCAGCAATGAGCTGGGTTTCGGCCAGGAGGGTCCACTTGCCCAAACCATTTACTAGACAGGCTAAGAATTCTGGCTTGAACCTGACCCTTGAAATGGCCCATTGGGCCCACAATCATCAAGCCCTAGCCCAACCTAGACACTTGATCCTATTAATCAGACAAAAGGGTTATGAAACTCAAGGTTCCATATTGATCATAGTAAAAAAAAGTATTATTATTGAAATGGACCATTCATCATATGGGGCCCACCCTTAATTAGAGTTGTCAATGGGTGCCCGGAATTGCAGGGACCCCTACAGGTCCAAAATTTCAAGCCCGTGTAGAAATCCGTTTGAGTTTGGGCCTGCATTTTGGACCCGGTTAAAAATCGGTCTACAGTCTTGGATATGGTTACAATTGGTTCGGGTTATGTCTAGCTAATTTTATTAGTAATATTATATATCAAATAATATTAATTAATGAGGTCATCTAAGCCACACATATTTAAGGGAGCCGGCTACACACCACACGTGTCAAAAGGGCACATGTCTGTGCAATCCAAACCATCCATTGACTGAGCCGACTCGTGTGAAAGCCCTCAAGTTGGCCCTAATCCAACCGAACCTGACTAAAAAAACCAAGGTATAAAGGCCCGATGGATACCTGACAGGTACCTAGATTGGAAAAGTAACTCAAATCAGCAAGGCTCAAACCCGATCAGCCCAGGAATAGGTACTGTAGTTCCTGACCGTTGAAAACCTTGCCCATCATGGCCCATACCTTTCAAAAAATCTATCATGTGGGGCCTACTCTTATGGCTGGTGTGGATTGTCTAGCATGTGGGGCCTTATTATCTCTCTTAAATTACTTTGACTAGATGCCCCTAACCATTTCATGGAAGAAAATGGAAATGAATGGTCCAAATTTACTATCCTAGAAAGGTGTAAGCATTGACATGAACCATCCATGGTGACTACCGATCCTTATCAAATCACTTTGGAAATGTATGGTCCATATTGACTAACGATCCCTATCAAATCACTTTGGAAATGTATGGTCCATATTTAATAATACCAGAGAGATTTTACAATTGAAGTAGACCATGCATCATGTGGAGCCCACCGTTGATTGCCCATCATTTCAAATCACTTTTACTAGATGATCCTTGTCATTCTATTAGTGGTTCATATTTTATCATCCATCATGCGGGCCCACCTTTAATTGCCCATTATTCTCTACTCACTTAAATTGGATGATCCTAACCAATATTCCAAGAGTGATTTAAAATTACATTCAATAATGTGTGGCCAGCCTTTGATTGCCCATCCATACAAAATCAGATGTGGTTTAGGTGGATCCTGATCCACCGAGGTTGGTGGATCTCTGATTGTGGGGCCCACCATGATGTATGTGTCTTATGCACATGCCGTCCATCCATTTCGCTCAATCATTTTAGGGCATGTGGATGATGGATTGCAAGTGGATCGTGCTCACGGCCACCTTCTTCAAAGGCTTTTGTTGGTGTATTTGAGGCGTGGGATATTTATATTTGACTGGAATTATCACTAACTAATTACTCAAAATTTCAGTTGGATATATCTTGTAAAATTTTTAGGAGAACAAATCATTGGATTTCCTATCCTAAAATAACTCATTGACCTGCGTCTAAAAATTCTAGGTAAGGGAGCATGGTTACAAAGAGGGAAGACATTAGTCACCCTCTTTGCCCGTGCAAATATAACGGTCTTTACTTCGTCTTTCAGAGATTGGATTAGTCCTTAATGCAAATGATACAAATGTGTGTAATGCGTTTGATAATGCGATACTTGTAACAAGTGATGACCTAGGTCATATAAATTTACCCTGACTCATCCACTTAATGAAGCAATTGAATAACCAGTCAATCTGAGTTCTTGATGGGTGCGATCTGATATTTTGACAAGCCGTAAAGTATACACTCGAATTGACTGGGCGCTAAAATGTAATGTATTCAATATGCGATACCGATGAGTGAAGTAAGCAAGGGGGTTGAGGAAGGAGTGGATGTTGCACTATGATGATGTAAGAATAAACGAAGTTGATCGAGACTAGACGAATGGGTGAAGCATTTTATCATAAGGGTTGGATCGAGTGGCTTGGATTGGTGTTGCCTGTTGCTCAAGTAGCTAAGGGCTAGGCTTGGCTAAGTTGACCTGGGTTGGAACTCCACTCCTACTACTCTTCCTTCTCTTTGGTGGATGGATGGAAAATGGAGAGAGATGTTAAGGATATGAGAATGTAAGATGATTTGGTATGTGGAAGATCATTTAAGATGAAAGTGAGATGGTATTTATAGTTATTTTATTTTTATTTTTTTTATGGCATTTTAGTTATTCTTGAAAAGTTTACGGGTAAAATAGGTTTCAAAGGCTTGAATTGCCGATTGCAACGTGGAGCGATCCAAGCAATTGGATCGATGGAAAATATTGTAATTTTAATAAAGGATAAGGGCAATGTTGTCTTTTTTTCTTTCCTGTGTGATTTCCAAGAAGTCCAACTGACGTCTCCACCCCACGTAACTCTCTCATGAAAGTTGGAGATTTGCCATGTATTATGCAACACTTAATGTGTCGCCAGCATGTGGAATCCCTTCACTTTTCACAGGTGAGCTCTTAGGGTGGTGTATTAGCTCTATTCCTCTCGGTCTTGCATCACCGTGGTTTTGAGTGTTAATGGGCCAAGTCTGGGATCGAACTGGCTTGGTCTTGGGCCTAAAATTGGCTGAATCGACCGAGTTGGACAGGGTTGATTGGGTTAGATGAGTCAACTGGGTTTGGTTGAGTTGGATGGGTTTGTTTGTGCTCTAATCAGTTTGTCAGACCTTGGCTGGGGTGTCTACATGACATTGGCCCAAAAATGATGCATATCCAAATCTCAGGTAGACCACACCATAGGAAATAATGGTGATTGAACACCCACCGTTAAAAACTTCTTGGGGGCCATTAGAATGTTTATTTGTCATCCAACTGGAGAAGGTCACACGGGCTTGGATAAAGGGACCACAAAAATATCAGCTTGATTCAAAACAGGCCTGGATGAAGGGACCACAAAAATTTCAACTTGATTCAAAACAAGCATGGATGAAGGGACCACAAAAATATCATCTTGATACAAAATTTTTCTGGACCCCAAAAAGTTTTTAACGGTGGGTGTTCAATCACCATTGTTTTTTGGTGATGCGGTCCACCTGAGATTTGTATTTGCTTCATTTTGGATCATACTCCAAAATGAGTTGTCAAAACGGATGGATGGCATGAATATAACTTATAAGGCATATACATCAAAGTACCCCACAATCAAGGATCCACTACACCCTCTAAAATCACTTTTATTAGATGATCCTAACCATCTAAAAAATGGATGATATTGAGTGCACTATAAAGGTCTAAGTATTGATCAATACTCTCACTTAGGGCCACATTTGATTACCCATCCCTCTAAAACCAATTTAATTGGATAAGTTATAGACACTAAAGATATGCACATTTAAACCAAGACCTTATATATAGGGATAAAATAGAGGGCTTCATTTTGTGTAGCAAGATGTTTCATTATGGGAGAGGTGAGAAAATAAAAATTAGTATTTCTATTAAAAAACATAAACCATCTTTTCATATTAAAATTAATGAATACAAATATAAGAAAGTCAATTTGATGCAGAACTTAGGTGGGCCATGTGGTTTTTCATTGTTTATCGGCGTGTGGCCCACTTGAGTTTTGGATTAGCATGATTCTTAGGCAAGGGGAAAAAAAGCATGTAAGGAGCAATTGATGGATATCATATGTGAATGACAATGGTCTAACAAAGTTAGGGCATATGGCAACTTACTATGTATACTCCAAAGTGATGATAATTCATCTTTCCTAAATCGAAGAACAAAATAACTTTTCAATGAAAAGATCTCATATGTTGTACTCCTAATATGTATATGTGTGTGTGTGTGTGCGCGCATGTGTGTCTGTGTGAGGCACTTATATTAGAAGATGTTATTTAGATCTGAGAATAGTTGTTTTAGTTAAAATTTAAATAAATTATCTGCTAATTAACATTATTTGGTAAACTAATATTTTGAAACCCAAAGGCCCACTTCTTTTTAAAATATTAATCAATGAAAAATAATTTTTTTAACCAATTAAAATTTCTTTTTTCATATTTTTTCTTGACCTTAAGTGCACAACCATCTATCAACTAGTTACCACTGGGTCTTACAATCCAATTAAATATTGTAAATTGATAGCTCTCTCCATATTATAATCAATGACTAAAATATGGTAATGAAAAGATGATGACGATTATGGTGATGGTGGCTATAATGATTATGGGAGTGCTAGATAGTTGAACCCATTTAGGGTTTCAAGGGTATTTTTATAATGTATTATGAGTAATGGGGCTCACCTAATGAACAACTCAGATCTTGCATAAAAGTGAATGGTTGGGCATTGGTTGGCATAATCATCTTAACTCAAGCTAATGCTTATTTGTTTTTACACATCGCTGAGATGAGGCCTATTTATTTTGGCTTGTCACAGGCCCTAACTAAGCTTAGGTGAAGTTTTTACTATGCAGGCTGGGTTAGGCTAGCTTGAATAGACCTAACGATAATAATGATAATAATAATGACTGTCAGGGGACGGCATAAGCAAGCCTCGAATATGAATCAAACAAGCGAATGATAAATGCAACAAAACATGTACAGGAACACAAAATTTTATGTGGAAAACTCTAGAGGAAAAAAACTACGGAAAAAAGCGACAAGCAAATCCATTATAAAAAATTAATTACAAGAGAAGTGTGAACTTACATATGCGAAACCCTTCAAAAAACCCTAGCCTCCCTTCAAATCCCTCTTAGAAACGATTACATTTTCTTAATCATACCTCAATCCCGCATTACACTTATATTTATAGTATAACACCCAAAATAGGAAATAATACACGAAATTATACAAAATCACACACACGTCAATTTAAACATCGATCGATCGACAACACATATTTTAAATTCATACTTAATGTTCGATCCCTTCATCGACATGTTGTAAATTCAAACTCGAATCCCAATGTATAGATCCCATACCACTTGTTGGGAGACGACGGAAGCAAACCTCGAATTTGAATCAAACAAGCGAAAGATAAACAAAAGAAAGCATGCATAGGAACACACGATTTTACATGTAAAACCCTCACAGGAAAAACCATGACATAAAGCGACAAACTAATCCATTATGAAGAATAAATTACAAGAGATAAATGAACTTACAGATGTTAAACCTTTCAGAAAACACTAGCCTCCCTTCAAAACCCTCTAAGAAATGTTTATGCTCTCTTAATCATACTATAATCTCATATTACACCCATATTTATAGTATAACACCCAGAATAGAAAATAATCTATATAATTATGCAAAATCACGTACACCGTCGATCTAAGCATCAATCGATCGACATTAAGCGAGCGACTCTCAATTAAACAACAGACACATGTTCGATCACTTGAACATGCTCAAAATGGTCCAGAGAGTTTACAAATATTGTCTAAATTGTATCAATCGCTCGAATATCCGAAGTCGATCGACCGAACCTGTCTAAAACTATCCAATACCAATATGTATAATTTGAGGCTCACTCAATCACTCGAAACCCTTATTTCATTTACAAATTAAAGACATCCAAACAACAACAACAACAATCATAACGATTATGTTTAATGAACTATAATGGTTATGATGATGGTAATGTATTTAAACATACATATTGTATTGATATGGGTTTGTGGGGCTCATTTGTGAGCAACTACCAATGGTAGGTCCTGCATAATTTTTCCTTCGTATATTTTCAGTTTGTATTACTTTTTCAATTCGTTTTTTAAAAATTAAAATTAAAACTCAAATAAGAGAGAATTGTAATAAGGCAAAAAGTTCAAATGCGATGGGGATAAATCTTATCATAATTGAACTCCTCCCATTCCTCTAGATTCCTCCCTTAAAAGGAAGCATTCCCTCAATAAAAGCACACATATAAGTAATTCTAAAAAGAAAAAATAGTGAGAAAAAATAAGAGAGTACTAATTATCCATTAGCTTACTCTAGACAATAAAAATCGTTGATCATATCCAAGCCATATAACTATACAATTAGCATATATTAACTCATTATTACTCTCATAGTAGTTACACATATCGCTAGACATAAGTCATCCATTTTTAAGTTTGACAAAAGTCTTTAAAATCGTTACTCACTCATCTGAGCTTTTTAGATTGTCCACCCACAACCACATGACAGGCATGTATTCAAAATTAAGCCGTTTAAATGCGGTCCCTATTTAGAATCAATCATAGACCAACAAGTAAGTGAAATTATATTTTAGATAATAAAAATTATATTATATTGTATATACATGGACATGCGATGAATAGTGCTTTTGAAGTTTAACACGTTGATTTCCAAACATAGCTCATAATTATTACAAATTTGTAAATTATGTTTCACAAACTAAGTTTAAATTTCATAGAAAACAAAAGTTGATTGTCATTATTCATTCCCATCTTATTTTTCCATATCTAAAGAAATTCTTAGGCCTTATTAAGTGGCTACTCATAAATGATTTAAACTTATTTTAGTTAGCAATGATTATGCATTAGAGATCATGATTTAGGGCATGCTTGGTTGCACCAAACATCATAAAGTTTCGTAATATTTTATATCAAATTAGATTTATTAACTATGAAAATTCATGATACTAGGTTGCAACAAAATGAACTTTTCTATAACTTATAGGCTATCAAAATTATTTTTAATCCATGTAAAATCTAATGGGTCATTTGATAATATGGATTTAGATTTTAACTTAAGAATTCAAATCTTAGATTTTCAAGTTTAGATTTTGCATTCTCTCAGTTGCGTTTGACAGCTTCAAATTCCAATTCAGTGGAGTTTGAAAATTATATTTGGTAGTCTGAATTTTGACTTAATAGGATCTTAAAATAGAGAAGAGGAGATGAAATTGCACGTGGAGAGCCCACGGGCTATGCGCGAAAGCTTCGCATAGCTAAGGAATAGTGGTTATGTATTAGAGGGGGTGACTAGGAATAAGTAAACTTTTCACATTTTAAACACAATTACTTATTTAAACTAATATACAAATTAAATTAAGCAAGTCAATTAACTTTAAGGCTTCCAAGCCAATAGAGGGTGCAATCACATAGACTACAAAAGATGTAGCAATTAAGCAACTAGTCTATAAATATGATAGTGTACATGTGTGTGTGATGTGCTACATATCAACTCTTAAGATTCATTTAATCATGCATGCATATATTTAAACATTCAGTCACATAAGCATAATTGAACAAGTGCTCAAAAATAATCTCAAATACAAGCATGTATAGTAGTTCGATATCCTTACTCTACTCTCGACGAACGCACTCAACTCATGAGTATACGATTTCATTTTCGGAGGTTTTAAATCAAGTTCACCCCTAACATTTATAACCTTACGCAAGGACTCTAGCGTACACTCTCGCCAGAGGCTCCCACAAGAGATTTGAGTTGGTTTTTTATCGGCTAACCAACAACCTCAATCCTAGTCCAAGAACTTACATTTACTCCCACCGGAGGCTCCCTCAGAGACTAACATGTACACACTCTTGTCTAGTGGCCTACACAAGGACTTTAGTATAGGTCTCATATAAGAATCAAGGTTATACACAAGAACCTAGTCGAGTTTGACAATTCAAACTCTTACACTCAATCCTACATAAGGAATGATTGTATATGGACTCTTATACATGACAATTTGTCGGATTGAGCCCATTTTGATGCGCCTTTTGGGTTACTTGATCAATGCTCTCGTATACTTCAATCAACTCCCATTTACTCCTCCGATCATGATACGGATGCGTCGCCAATGCTTCAACTCCAGAATCAAATATCTTACATGCATACTTCGATGCGGTGACCAAGGTGATGGGAGGTAGGGTGAATCTCCTACAACTAATAGGAAGTTGTAAAGCTGATGCAGGACATGAAATGTAAATATGATATGCAAGATTTCAGGCTTAGATCATACCAATTCACAATTACACAAATTCCACATCCCACATGAAAATTCAAACGTTCAATTAAAGGGGAATTTATGCGGGTCCAGGCCTACACATGATAGGGCTAGATCAATAAAAATTATGAAGCAAACGATACACAAAGATAAGAAATAATCCTTCACACATACATAGTAATCAGTCCCTAATCCAAGGGATTCACCAGTTTCAAATTAAAGAACCCTAGGGAAAGAAAATGGGCATATAAGTTAGGGAAAACGTAATCTAGGGTTAGGTTTTATGAAAAAAAAGGCTATGAGAGGATAAAAGAGGATAAAAACCTGAGTCAAAAGACGATCCAGCGTATGGACAGCGGGCCTAGGGCACGGGCGTTGTTTGCAGAAAAACTCTCCTTGGCCCTGGTCGGCCAGAGGGAGGCTCCAAAACCCCGAAGTTTCGGGTAGATCCGAGCTACGGCTTGTGCGTGGTGCTCCGCCGAAGTGTCAGCTCGCCTACGGACCAAAATCTGGAAACCTGCTGTAATGAAGAACTCTGATGCAACAGAAGGACGAATTCGAAGTATGGATGGTGGGAGAAGATGGAAAAAAAATGATGGGGGATGGGGATGAATCGAGGTCGATGTGGCTTCGCACCACGGTAGTTAGCCCTTCGAAAAGGGAGGGTTTCGCACCCACTTTTGAATTCTTCCACAACTCACGAAGAGAGCAGAAAAATAAAGCAGAAATTTTTATTAAACTTCAATGAATCAAAAGAACTACAAGAGGTGCCTATTTATAGGGAGAACCCTATACCCAAAAACTCGCATCATGTGCGACACCTATTACTTGGTGATGAAGTAAACTAAAATAAAAACCAAACACATAAATCTAAAGCGTTCACAATGTTCTAAATAATAACAATAAGCAAAACCTAAAAAATGAAATCAATCCGACGAGTGGGTCACGATCATGAGATCCCATGATGGGTTTTTCTTGACTATCGGGCCCACTTTTCTGAACCAAAACTTGTCTTCTAGCTAGGGGGCCCTCCGTGGACGTCGTCATCGAGCCAGATCGATGATGGGATCATCCTTTTGCGTACGTACTTGCGTAGGGGTGGTGGTGTGTGGCCTTGCGTGTGCACGATGTCCTCATCAACTCTCCTCGGCTGCGAAGATTTCGCCACTGGTGAAATAAAACTCCTGAACCGCTCTAAGATGTCAGGATCAAGTCGCTGGAGCTCCTCCTCAGTGAGCCATGTGCTGTCTGAAGCTGGACGTGACTTCCATTTAACGAGGTACTTCTGAAACCCACCATCCGACGTGGAAATTACCTCATGGTCCAGGATATCCTCTATTTCCTCTTTTGGGGTGTGAAGGCTAGGTATGGGAGGTAGAGGCTGGGATGAAAGGTTGGGAAGAGGCCATGGATCAAAGGTTAAGTCTGGGGAATCAGGACGGGTGGGCGAAGGGCCGGACAAAGTATCAGTGGGTCCCTGAAAAGCAACTAGATCCTCCACATTGAATGTGGAACTAATTCCCATGGAGGGTGGAAGATCTACCTCATACGCATTGAGACCGTTTCGCTTTATAATTTTGAAGGGTCCAGCGCTACGCGCGTGTAACTTACGAACGGCCCCTGGAGGGTACCGCTCGGGCCTGATGCGGACCATCATAGAGTCTCCAATATTGAACTCTTTGAATCGTCTATGTTGGTCTGCAGAAAATTTGTATTGCTCATTACTAGTAGTGATCTTTCGCCTGATTTCTTGATGCAATGAATGTATATGATGCGCAAAAGACTCTGCAGACTCTGATGGCCTATGGGACAATGACATGGGGATAAGATCAATAGGCTTCCTGGCTTGTAACCAGTAACGACTTCAAATGGACTTAGACCTGTGGACCTATTGATAGAACTATTGTATGCAAACTCAGCTATGGGTAGTACGGCGTCCCATGTCCTGGTATGCTCCCCCACTAAACATCGAAGTAAACTCCCTAGGCTCCTATTAACCACCTCAGTTTAGCCATCGGTCTGAGGGTGGTAGGCAGAAGAAAATTGGAGCCTAGTATTCATCATGTGCCATAATGTCTTCCAAAAGTAACTCATGAATCTCACGTCACGGTCAACACTATGGTTTTTGGTAACCCATGCAGTTTGACGACCTCACTAAAGAACATCTTAGCAACATGAGAGGCGTCGGAGGTCTTAGAACAAGGAACGAAGTGGGCCATTTTGGAGAAACGGTCCACGACAACAAATATGGAGTCATGCTTTCGAATAGTCTTGGGAAGTCCAAGCACGAAGTCCATACTGATGTCCTGCCAAGGGATGAAGGGGACTGGCAAAGGTGTTATAATCCTGTATTCTGTTTCCTCTGCTTTGCCAGTTGACAAGTACGACATTGCCCTATAATTTTGGCCACATCTCGCTTGAGGCTTGGCCAATGAAATCTATCCTCCACTAGGGCAATGGTCTTGTCACGACCGAAATGACCCGCGACCCCGCTGAATGTAACTCCCAGACAAGAAAATCGCGAAGGGAGGTGCGTGGTATGCACAAGCGGTCAATCCTAAACAAATATCCGTCCAAAATCAAATACTCATTGTTAGCTCCTGACGAACTCTCTAATAAAGACGTATACACAACCCCAAAATCTGGACACTCAAAATACTCTTCTGTGATGCGCTCAAGGCCCGTAACTTCAACGCTCATGGAGTTGAGTAATGCGATTCGACGACTCAACGCGTCAGCAGGCTTATTCTCTACACCGGCCTTGTGCTTAAGCACAAAAGTGTACTCTTGAAGGAATTGAACCCACTTAGCGTGCCTGGGGCTTAATTTCTTCTGAGAGTTCAAGTATCTTAAGGCCTCGTAATCCGAGAACAAGACGAATTCTTGCGGTAATAAGTAATGTCGCCAATGGCTTAATGATTGCACTACCGCATAGAATTCCTTGTCATAGGTGGAATATCTTTGCTTCGCCTCGTTCAGTTTCTCACTAAAAAAGGCGACAGGGTGCCCTTCCTGGCTAAGTACTCCTCCTATGCCGACTCCTGACGCGTCACATGCGACTTCGAAAGCTTTTGAAAAATGTGGAAGTCGCGTGACTGGAGCTTTGGTCATCTTAACCTTTATCTCCTTGAAGGCCTTCGAGAAGGCCTTTGTCCATTGAAACTCTCCCTTTTTTATGCAGTCCGTGATGGGAGCCACAATGGAACTGAAGCCTCGAATGAACCGCCTATAAAAAGTAGCTAAGCCATGAAAGCTACGCACCTCATGAATATTGCGGGGTTCAGGCCAATTAACGATGGCCTTGACCTTCTCGGGATCCACCGATACGCCCTCAGCTGATACAATAAAACCTAAGAAGATCACACTACTAAACAAGAACGAGCACTTCTTTAGGTTGGCGTACAACTTCTCGGCCCTAAGGATCCCACAAACTTGCCTCAAATGGTTGAGGTGGTGCTCCTTAGTCATACTATAAATCAAGATATCATCAAAGTATACGACTAGGAACTTTTCCATGAAGGGTCTCAACACTTGGGTCATCACACGCATGAAAGTGCTTGGGGGCATTAGTTAACCCAAAAGGCATAACTAACCACTCATATAGCCCATCCTTCGTCTTAAATACCGTCTTCCACTCATCTCCAGGGCGTATACGGATTTGGTGATACCCACTTTTGAGGTCAATTTTTGAGAAGATAGTAGCATTGGCCATCATATCTAGCATGTCATCAAGATGCGGTATGGGAAACTGATACTTGATTGTGATTTTGTTAATGGCCCTACTATCAACACACATCCTCCATGTGCCATCCTTCTTAGGTGTAAGAAGGGCGGGGCACGGCACACGGACTCATGCTCTCTCGAATAAAACCCTTCTCTAGGAGTTCATCAATCAGCCTCTTCAACTCAGCGTGCTCCTTCGGGTTCATTCTGTAATGCGGGAGGTTTGGTAGAGTTGCCCCAGAGATTAAATCAATGGCATGCTGTATATCCCTCATAGAGGGAAGCTCATTCGATAAATCATCAGGAAAGACATCACGAAACTCATGTACTACCTGAATGGCCTCAGTGGGTAACTCTACGCTAATTTCTGGTACACTCTCCCTAGCCACAAGGGCGTATATTATCGAGTCCGCCTCCGTTTCACACTCAAAGTCTTTGGCATTCAAAATATGGAACGGTTTGGACTTGGACTTCGACTCCTTCACTTCTTTTGGGCCGCTCACACTACTCTGTGCGGTGAACTCTTTTCCAGTTGTATTCTTGGGTGGTAGAGGATTTAACTTGACCTTCTTGCCCTCAAACCAGAATGTACACACATTTGAACGACCAAATATGGTAACATCCCTGTCATAGAGCCACGGCCTACCCAGAATGATATGACCCACATCCATAGGAACAACATCACACCAAATTGTGTCTTTATAAGATCCGAACTGAATAGGTACAAGACAGTGGTGCGACACTGGAATGGATGTCTCATCAACCCAGGAGACTCTATAGGGTTGAGGATGGGCTTCTAGCTTTAAGCCCAAACGACTCACAGTGCTAGTCGATGCCACGTTGGCACAACTACCACTATCCACGATCATCTTACAGTTCTTTTCCCCACATTTTGCATAAGTGTAGAAGATCGTGTTGCGGCGCCAGTCATCGGTGTTCTTGGCTTGAGCCAGGGAGCAACGCACAATTGCGAGGGTCACAGACTCTTGTGCTCCCTCTTCCTCATCACTAGGGGTTCCGACTGGCTCATATTCCTCCTCTTAACTATCACTCTCTGGGGGCACTACTTCTACTTACCCATCAATAAGGAGTACTTTGGTGCCCTCTCTCGTGCCGCACTGGTAAGTAAAATGACCAAACCCCTGACACCTAAAACACCTAGTGGCCCCACTTCCATGTGAACTAGACCCGACAATCTCTTTACCCTTATCATCTTTAGGTCTGGGTTGAACATTAGGGGAAGGTTTGTATTGGAACCCCGAGTTAGGTCTAGCCCCAGAGGGGTTGGCCTTAGCACCGGATTCGCGAAAGTCAAACCGCCTTCCCACAGATGCTTTAAGGTATTGCTCGACATCTAACACTACTTGGTACAACTGTTCGATAGTGTCTATGTCTTTGGCGAGCAATTCTCTCCTAATGTCAGGACGGAGGCCCGTTTTAAAACGAGCAAGGGTGAGTACGGGGTCCTCATCAACCTCACAGCGTGTCAAGTACTCTTCAAATTTTTCAATATAGTCAGCAACACTCATGGAACCCTGTCGAAGAGACTGCCATTCCTCAATCAATCGCAGGCGATAAGAGAAAGGAAGGTATTTCTCTTTCAGCGTTTCTTTCATTTCTCCCCAATGGACTATTGGGAGTTCCCTCGCTCTTTCTTTTTTTTCGCTCAACCGTCGCCCAAAACCTCTTTGCTTCACCCACAAGCTTCATCTTGGCGAATCGGACTCGTCGAGCATCCGACATATCATATCACTCAAAATAATGGTCCATATCCGCCAACCAATCTAAAAAAGCTTTAGGGTCCAAGTGGCCATCAAAAGTAGGGGCATTTACTCTAACTCCCTTGAGGAGTTGTGCATCTGGGTCATATTGGTCATGATGTCCCTCACGGGGTGGGTGCACAGGTGCGCGTCCATGACCAACTCCTTGGCCGCCTCTATTCCTTGGTCTAATCTCCTGACCACCTGCTTGAGAATGGGCATCTTCCCCAATGGTGGGGTTTGCCCTGAGGGAGGCCTCTATTTGAGTAACGCGATCATCAAATTGGTTAAGGCGTTGATCCATGCGTTGTTCCAAGCGCTTAGACATAGACTCAAACTGCTGGGTTAACTTGGCCATTGATTCTTGTAGTTGCTCCATGTTTAGAGTAGGGTGTAAACCAAAACCGCGACCCGTACGTGTGGGCATACACAGGCTAACTCAACCTAAGGACCTGCTATGACAACTATATACATCTAAAAATAAATAAATAAATGACCCTATGAGACTCTATATGAAGGCGATTACACACCGTTACTAAAATTCAGCTATATATGATGGACTGAATGCATGGCGGACTCAAATAAACTAAACCCTAAATATGTGGTGAATTCCCCTACAAGAACCCTAGGCTTTGATACCAAATTTGATGCAGGACATGAAATGTAAATATGATATGCAAGATTTCAGGCTTAGATCATACCAATTCACAATTACACAAATTCCACATCCCACATGAAAATTCAAACGTTCAATTAAAGGGGAATTTATGCGGGTCCAGGCCTACACATGATAGGGCTGGATCAATAAAAATTATGAAGCAAACGATACTCAAAGATAAGAAATAATCCTTCACACATACATAGTAATCAGTCCCTAATCCAAGGGATTCACCAGTTTCAAATCAAAGAACCCTAGGGAAAGAAAATGGGCATATAAGTTAGGAAAAACGTAATCTAGGGCTAGGTTTTATGAAAAAAAAGGCTATGAGAGGATAAAAGAGGATAAAAACCTGAGTCAAAAGACGATCCCGCGTATGGACAGCGGGCCTAGGGCGCGGGCGTTGTTTGCAGAAAAACTCTCCTTGGCCCTGGTCGGCCAGGGGGAGGCTCCAAAACCCCGAAGTTTCGGGTCGATCCGAGCTACGGCTTGTGCGTGGTGCTCCGCCGAAGTGTCAGCTCGCCTACGGGCCGAAATCTGGAAACCTGCTGTAATGAAGAACTCTAATGCAACAAAAGGAAGAATTCGAAGTATGGATGGTGGGAGAAGATAGAAAAAAAAATGATGGGGGATGGGGATGAATCGGGTCGATGTGGCTTCGCACCACGGTAGTTAGCCCTTCGAAAAGGGAGGGCTTCGCACCCACTTTTGAATTCTTCCACAACTCACGAAGAGAGCAGAAAATAAAGAAGGAATTTTTATTAAACTTCAATAAATCAAAGAACTACAAGGGGTGCCTATTTAGGGAGAACCCTATACCCAAAAACTCGCATCATGTGCGACACCTATTACTTGGTGATGAAGTAAACTAAAATAAAAACCAAACACATAAATCTAAGCGTTCATAATGTTCTAAATAATAACAATAAGCAAAACCTAAAAAATGAAATCAATCCGACGAGTGGGCCACGATCATGAGATCCCATGATGGGTTTTTCTTGACTATCGGGCCCACTTTTCTGAACCAAAACTTGTCTTCTAGTTAGGGGGCCCTCCCTGGACGTCGTCATCGAGCCAGATCGATGATGGGATCCTCCTTTTGCGTACGTACGTGCGTAGGGGTGGTGGTGTGCGGCCGTGCGTGTGCACGATGTCCTCATCAAAAGCCTAGGGGATTCACCTAGAATGGTCTTTTAGATGATTTAGACAATGATATACCTATAGTAGTTGGGTTTAAACATTGATGTTGGAATTCTCATTAAAGTGGCAGAGCTAAAGAAGATAAATCAAATCTCATGCAAGGATGTGGAATATAATTAGAGATTCACCTAAGCTTTAATTGCACAAAAAATCCTCTCAAATATCCAAAGATTTGATCTTCTTTATAAAGGAATAGAGTTCTAACAGTCATAAACCAGTAGAAACGACTAATCTTTGGTCACACCAAATTAGGGTTCGGTCGCATCAAATTAGACAGAAAGCCGCATGACAGACTTGGATACATTCGGTCACACCAAAGGTGGTCTTTGGTCGCACTGAATATGATCATTGGTGGGACCAAATGCGTCACTCGGTTGCTCCCGAATGACTTGAAATTCCGCCACAATACTCTGTCCTATTTTAGCCGATTTTGGTTCCACTTAAGGTGGGTTCTGTGGGATCAAATGTCGCTAAAATTGCGTAGTTTTTTCCAGCAACACGAGACCTCTAAAATCAATCTAAGGATGGTCAATTTAGGCTCATATGTATTAAGGGATGATTAATAAAAGTTTACCTGTCACGTTTAAGATCATTTAGAAGTTTAAGTTATTTTGTGTCAAGAGTTAGGATCACTTAGGCACTTTATATACATGTTATTTGATCCTTGACACTCAGATCCATAACTCAACTGGTAGACCGAGTGGAGATACCTCGTTTCAACACTTGAGGTCTTGGTATCGATCCCTAGTGGGGGTGGCTAACATGGAGTGTATACTGACATGGGTGTGCACTAACAAGCTAACTAAAAATAAATAAATTGTTCTTTGATCCTTGATGCTCCACCTGCACTTGTATTTTTGGTTTTCAGCTTCTAACGGCTCAATTAACTACATGACATAATGGACTCACATGATCGACAAATAAAGTACAATGATAACATGAGAGGGCAATTATGACAATTGGAGAGAATTAAAATGCAAGATTTTAGACCCATC